>CANYCX010690628.1:0-12531 GCA_948193385.1 Breynia disticha f. nivosa
GATTGACCATACCACGATCGTGATTGCTTATTTGGTGGCCAAAAACTTAAAACCTAAGTGTTCAAACCTATTCATTGTGTTCCACTTGTTTATGAATGTTTCCAAGACATTCATTTGGGTTTATAAGTGTTAAGTTTAACACACACACACACATATATATATATATACGTAAGTATGTTAAATGGGTTGATTTGTGTTCTATGATATAAGATCGTATTATGGTGAGTCAATGATATAGATAACCTCGTTTGGTATTCACATATGTTTATATATGTTCAAGTATTTCTATATGTTAAAATTTGGAATGTTAACCTTATGGATGCACCATGTTTTCTTTCCTTCTTTTTAATAAAAACCTCATAGGTTTAATCGATATATATATAAACGAAGGAAAGGTATGTATGTATTAACCTAGAAATTTCCATAAGATTAGTGTATGATGGTCTCTAGGTTAAAAAGAAATTGTTTAAATGAATGTTGGATGTTTTAAAGGATGAAATGATAAGGAAAATAGTTGACATGTTTGTGTGAACTAATAATGTTAGTTTGAACGCTTGGCATTAAAAATATATCTATTCTTTTTGAAAGATTAACAAATAATATGTCTATATAATATATATATATATATATATATATATATATATATATATATATATATATGTATGTATATATGCTTGTTGTGTAGGGATGTTGTCCATTCCAATAAGTGTTGCTTATTGAGTTTCACAACTCATGGTGTTTTATACCTGCTGTGTGGGCAGGGGCTCGAGAGTTACAGCAGAGGTGGGATAGTGATCTTGCTACTAGAGGGATTGAAGAACCAAGCCGAGCCGTGCACTAAAGATTAACTCAAAATGCATGTATAGCATAAGCATTGAACATATGTAAATCATATATATATATACTTTTTGTTGATGGGATGTATTTGAATTTGAGTTTGATTAATTTCTTTCTTTGATCAACTTTATAACTAAGTTTTAAACCACACGTGAAAAAAAAATGATTTCTCTTATATTCTTTTATTTTATTTTTAAAACTTAAAAATCAAAACCTATGACTTTCACATTCGAGTATCACTTGACGGAGGAAGGGGAAATACCCGTAAGTTGTAGTCGAATTTGGGGGTCACATAAATGGTTCTTCCCAATTTGGAGACCACTTCCCAAGTGAATAATCTTTTTTACCCAAAGGAAAAATAATCTTCCACACTAAGTCTCCAACCTAGAAACTTCTGATTTTCACATGTCGATTGTATGTTCTCGCTACTTTCTCTTTTTGCACTCTCAGCGAATCCAAAGCCCTTAGACGGACGCAATCTAATGCTTCCAATTCAGCCATCATAACATCATTATAATCTACACATGTAAAATCATTTTGCCTAACCACTCGTAATGACTTAACAACTATCTCGAAAGGCAACACTGCATCATGACCATATACTAAATTATACGGACTAGCGCGTATACTTCCTTTATACCCAATTCGATGGGCCCACAACGTCTGTTGTAGTAACTCAGGCCAATCTTTCGGATTTCCCTGAATCAATTTCTGAATATTTCCCTTAATTATTTTATTAGTTGATTCTGCCTGACCGTTCGCTTGAGCATAATAGGGCGTTGAATTAACTATGTCAAAACCAAACTCGTTTGCGAACTCTTTCATGTCCTCTCCATGAAAAACCATAGCCTAATCAGCAGTAATTGAATGGGGACTCAAACCTGAAGATAATATGCTCCTTAATGAAACGGATAACCTCACTTTGAGTTATAGTTTTCATTGGCACTGCTTCCACCCACTTGGTGAAATAATCAGTTGCACCCAAAATATATGAAAATCCTCCTTTTCCAGAAGGATTAATTTCACCAATAGCATCCATCGCCCATCCTCTAAATGGCCAAGGTTGTACAATTGATTGGAGCTCTATCGCAGGCACGCGAATAACTGCTTCATGTCTTTGACATTGTTTACATCCCTTTGTCATAGCCATACAATCTATTCGCACAGAAGGACAAAAGAAGCCATGTCTTCTGATTAACCAAGACATTTTCTCGCTAGCTAGATGTAATCCGCATAAACCATTGTGCGACTCTGCCATTATTGGCATGGCTTCATCCACCTTCACATATCGTAACAGCAACCCATCCCCTCCTTTTTGGAACAACTCGTTATTGATTAGAACATAGTTCTTTAATTAGCTCAAATGATATCCTAAAATGTGTCGCTAACTCAGCAAGCTTATTAGCAACAACATTCTTTGTCCGAGGGACGTGCTGAATTCGCGTAACCTCTAAATATCCCATCAACTGCATAACTCGAACTCTAGAATTTTCCAGAGTTGGATCTAAACATCTTTCTTGCCCAATGATTTGGCTTATTACCAGCTGGGAATCACCGAATATTTCAACACAAGGCGCCCCTAAATTTTGCACTAAAGCAAAGCCTATAACTAAGGCTTCATATTCAGCCTTATTATGAGTGCAGCCTCGCTAAGCCTCTGTGAAACATACACTGGCGCTCGCCCTGGAATGACCAAAAATACACCAATGCCTTGACAAAACTTGGTGCAAGAACCATCAAAATATAGTTGCCAAGGAGTTGTTCCTAAGTATTTCACTTCCTTTGTAACATATTCCTCGCAAGGGGCTGGATGATCAGCAAGAAAACTTGCCAATGCTCTCCCCTTAACAGACTTTTGAGGAATATAAATTAAATCATACGGTATTAAAGAAATACTCCATTTACTAATGCGCCCTTTTAACAACGGACTTGTTAACATAAATTTAAGCACATCGAAAGAGGCAATAACAAAATTGTGTAGGCGAGAAAAAAATGACATAATTTTATTTAAGAAAAATACAAAGACAAATGCAACTTTTCTATGTAAGAATATATACATTCGGCTCCTAACAAATGTCTACTTAAATAAAATATAGCCCCTTCTCGTCCCTCGATGTCTTGTGCCAACATGCAGCCTATCTAATCCTCTGTCGCGGACACATACAACTTTAAAGGCTTCCTAGCTTCCGACACGACCAAGACCAGGGGCCGCATCAAGTAGCTCTTGAGATCTCTCCTAGATAAAATCTTCTGAAGCCTTTAACTTAAGCAATGGTGAGAATGCTCGCGTTCTACCTGCAACATTTGAAATAAAACTTCGTAAATAATTTACGTGGCCCAAAAATTTTGTAGCTTGCTCTTGTTTTTAGGGAGTTGCATGGCGATTATAGCCTTAGCTTTATTAGCATCGACCTCCATACCCTTGTTATGAACAAGGAAACCTAAGAACTGACCTGACAAAACACCAAACGTGCATTTCAATGGATTTAGTTTTAATCCATGATATTTCATACGAGTAAATGATTGGGCTAGGTCATCAATATGCCTCTCCCTCGACATTGACTTAACCACGATGTCATCGATATAAACTTCTACAGTGTGCCCGATGACATCGTGAAAAATCAAATTCATGGGCCTCTGGTAAGTCACGTCGGCATTTTTCAAGCCAAAAGGCATAACTACCCATTCAAAGGTACCCAGAGATCCATGGCATCTCAAGGCAGTTTTATGAATATCCTCTTCCGCCATATAAACCTGATTGTATTCGGAATATCCATCCATAAAGGAAAAGATGTGATACCCAGCAGTATTATCAATAAGCATATCAGCGACAGGCATAGAATATTCGTCCTTAGGCGTACTTTTGTTTAAATCTCTAAAATCAATGCAGACACAAATTTTTCCATTTTTCTTTTTAATTGGGACTATGTTAGAAATCCATTCAACATACCTTGATGTGCGAATGAAGCCTACCTTCAGTAGCTTCTGAATTTCCTGTTGCACCAAGTCCATGATCTCGCTTGTCATCCTGCAAGGTGATTGTTTAACTGACTCGAAATCGGGCTTGGTGGGTAGCTTGTGTTCCACTAACTCACGATCCAACCCAGACATCTCATGGTAATCCCAGGCGAAGCATTCTCGATTCTCCTTAACTAACTCAATCAAGGTTTCCTTGAACGGGTTTTCGAGTAAACCACTGATCCACGTAACTCGCGGTTCTTTAAGCGAACCTAGGTTTATCTTGACGAACGAGACCCTCGCTTACGGAGGAGTAACGTCTATCACCGAAGATAGCTCCAAAGACACAAAATCGTCTCGCTTCGAGGCTTCACCTTCTTTGAGACAGTCTACACCTAGACTGCGTTTCGCGTTAATTTCTTCTTTCACAAGTTCTCTTGAAGAAGTTACCCACTTCGAGGACTTGCGAGCCCCCGCTTGAGTACAGATGTTTTCTTCAATCATCTTCATGATCTTCGAGCGAAGGCTTCCCAACCTGCCTGGGGTCTTCGCTATCTGCCTCATCATCAACCTCGTACCTTCGCGAATCTGGCTCGGATTCGTTGGAACGACCACCGCTCCCTTTGTGGTCATCCTCACCTGCCTCTTTCACCACGTTGACCTGAGCAGGCGCTGCCACCAGTGTTTTCCAATATGGTACCATCTCATCTCCTAAGATACCAATATCAAGAAAGTATGTCTCTACATATTTAACGTCAGGATCAGCATGCACAATCTTAACATTGTGGCCATGATAGAAAGCAAGCTTTTGATGTAGGGTAGATGGTACACACTCGTTGCGGTGTATCCAATCTCTTCCTAACAATGCATTAAATGTATGGTTGGAATTGTCCAGTACTTGGAAAGCCAAGTTGGATACCTTAGTCCCTACTTTGATTGGTAACACGATAATACCCGTGACCCACATGGAAATTCTGCAAAAGCCAAACACATTTGAATCAGACAAGACTAAATCTTGCTTAGCCTTGTTCAAAATACTCAACATTTTGTATGGAAGGATGCTCACCGCTGCTCCCCCATCAATGAGTATTCGGCCAACCATCACATCAGATGACCGCACAAAATAAATAGGAGGAAAATCCTCGAACTGGATGTAATCATCCTCGTCAATTGAGAAGTTGGTGTTGTAGGAGGACTCTTCCTCTTCTTTTCTTGCGACCACTTTTCTCTTGTTAAGTTCAGTCTCCTGCACCCCTTTTTCTTTCACCTTCCCATCCTGAACGGGGAAGCGCTCCATCGCCGCCAGCTCTCTCTGGACTGAAGTTAAATCAACCTTGATCCACGGTGCGACCCTAGGCGCGCCTCTCTCTTGACGCTGAGCGAACTTAGCAGCTCTTTTGTTCGCTTTTCTCCGCTGAGACTTACTCAGCTGCACCTGCACTCCCTTAGTAGTCGTCGTTTTCCATACACCAACTTCGGCCTGCTTAGGCTTCACAAACTTCGTACCTTTACCCCCAGGTTGAGCCTGCTCAACCATCATGACATGTTTTCCCTTAGGTTGGAAAGGACCAAAGTCAAAGCGATGCTTCATTTGAGCTCGTGGACTGTCGTCTTTTTATAAGGGACCGACCTCCTTATTACACTGGAGCAATGTTGGCATGTACATCGTAGACATCTCTCCCTTCGCTCGGGTTCAACCTTCAAGGCTCATCCTCGAGCGAATGCAGCTTGCAGCCTTTGGTTCTTCTGGAAGAGCAACATCTCTTCCCTGACAGCCTACTCTTCATTCTCGACCCGTCTTTTCTCGATGACCCAAGCGCGATAGTTTTCGAAGTGAAGATGAGTTAGCGAACCCTTGATAAAAGGATTCTGTCGGGGATACCTTACCTCGAATCCTTCAGCCCCGCGTGGACTTAGCCCCGGGCGAACTCATACCAACGCGACCTCTTCCTTATTAGAAGGTCATACCAACTGTAATACCTGTGTTCGTAGAGATACTCCTTGAAGGTGTTACAGGCATCGGTTGTGTGCAAATCGGTCATATGCCATCTGCACTTTTGAGGCATGTCTTCAGCGAAGACTGACCAACGTAGCACCCCCATCTGGTTCACACGATCAAAAACCTCGTTAGCAATCTTAACCTAGCTATTGACAGAATATGATGTCTGTAAAACAGAAAAAATTTCTATTAGCATACACTCAACATTTGGGAATGGATTTTCGTCCACTTCCATGGGCTCTTTTGACTCTACAAAAGTAATTTCCTTCGATTATACGAAATCTTGAATTTTATTGCGAAACACTACACAATTATTAGTTGAGTGAGTATAAGATGCATGCCATTTACAAAATTTCTTCCCTTTCAATTCATCTAAGGATGGTAACTTATGTTCACCCTTAAGCACTATCTTCTTATTATTCAAAAGCCAATCAAACAGCGAATCAGCATTGTCCAAATCAAACGAATATTTTCATTTTTCACTAGACTTAATTCCTTTCGGAGCTTGTGTATTCTTCCTTGTTAAAGGCTCGCACATAAATGGCTTTCCATTAACAAATTCTGCGATGTCAACCTCCATGTCTTCGCTCTTGAAATCCGCTATGTGATTAATGTCCTTGGCATAATTCCCCACTGACATCGCCTTGCGCACATTTTCTTCCTTAAGAATACTCTCAAAACACGAAGCCCGCTCAGTGAGTTCATGGAGGTCTTAAAACTTCAGACCTTCAAACTTTTTCCTTAGTTCAAAATCCAACCCATCTTAAGCAAACCGCAAAAACTCGCTCTCCGGGAGGTTAAACTGACATTTCACTCTCGCCTATCTAAAGCGATACAAGTATTCTTCAGTAGATTTGCCAGATTTTTGTTTCAATCGCACAAGATCAGCGACATATGTGTCTGGATCTCCTCGTGCGAATTGAGCTTGGAAAATACTCTGCATATCCCACCAAGAGAACACTGAATTTGGTTGAAGCTTTATGTACCAGTTGAAAGCTATTCCCGTCAGCGAACTTGGAAACGACTTAAGCTTCAAGAAATCATCTCCTGAAACTTCTCCACACTGGAACGTGAATCGCGCGACATGTTCAATCGTAGACATCTTTCCATCACCAAAAAACAAGGTAAACTGTGGTACCTTATATCCCCTTGGGAACTGATATTCCCTATCAATATAATCAGGATAAGGTTTCCTATAAACTGGACGATTGATGCAATGAAGTTGAGGACCATACATTCGCTCAATCATGTTCGCTAACTGCTCTTGAGTAACCCCGGGGACATTGTGGTTTCCAGAAAAGTTCCCATATGGTTCGCTGTCCCGACCAAGTTAGCATTGACCCCTTGGACATTCGCACCAAACCCAACAAATGGCGTTGTGTAAGGTGCGCCCGCCTGATTCGCAGGAGGGAAATTTGGGAGGTTTAGGTTCAGAAATCCTGCCGCAGGGACTGGTGTAGCAACCGCAGGTCCTTGGAATACAAGATTCAGAACTTGTCCAGGCAAAGGATTGGTCGACGGTGGTGGATATCCTAACGAATGTGCACTAGTTGAGATACCTGGAACAGTAGTGTTCGGTTGGGTCGAGCTAGGAGGATAACCTAAAGGAGGGCCTGACACAGGCGGATTTGTAAAGTTAAATTAACCTACTCCTAGTGCAGAAAGCAGTGAATAAATGTAAAGTGTGAGAAAGATAAAGTGCGGAAATGTAATTGCATTAATGAAAAGACTACAATTACAAACTAAACACTTATAGAAGACGCCTCAGACATTCTTGAGATTTCAAGCCTCCCTTCGGCACTTTTGCTAAGCGGAATTACGTAGAACTAAGACTATGAAAAGAAACTGGCAAGAAAATAAGTAAATGCAGAGTATGTGGTGTGTGTCCACCCCGTTTCTTCAGTCTTCTCTTCTATTTATATGCCCCCAATAGCATTTATCCACATCTTCAGACAGTTGAGCGGTTACCCATGATCATACTGAAATTGTCTCTCCCACTTCATGCTCACAATAACTGTCCCTGGTCGTGGGAAGTTGTCCATATTCTCAAATTCCATTTTCCCGCGTTGGTAACCCTTCGCGCCTATTGCCTTGAATTGGTGATGTGACAAATAATTCCATGGCGTGAAATTCTTCGCTAGGTAACAATTACTCTTGCTGATTCTCTTTGATCTTCCGCGACGGTTTACCATCGCCATTCATCCTCGCTGCCCTTTATCGACTCAGACTCCTTCTCGTTGTTCTTCTGCTTCCACTAATTCGCGCATACCTTTGCAATACTCTTTTAGCATCGCTTGTCCTCGCTACCTTCCTGTTGCTTCAGTCTTCATTTTTCGCGAATCCCCACAGACCCTGTCTTCATAAGGATTTCACGCTTCGTCCGTAGAGTCTGACCCAATTAATTGAGGGGTTAACAATTAAAGTAATAGATAATGTAATTGTTGGATTTTATGACCGACAATATGTGTTTTATATATTAATGCATTTTGACATGTAAGCGCACATGTATGTCACGATCCCAGCGATTTTAGAAGAAGAATTGGGTTAAGAGGAAAGAAGGAAGAAAGAGAGGAAGGTAAGGAAGAGAAGAGAGGAGAGGAGAGGAGAGGAGAGGAGAAGGGAAGAAGAGGGATAGAGAGTGAGAAGAAAGAAAGATAGGAAGGGAAGACGAGAATGCAGAGAAGGAAGATGAGAAGGGAAGAGAACTAGAGGAGAAAGAGAAAGTTTAGAGAGATAATTTCATTAATTGATTCTTACGATAATTTCTACAAATTTTCTGTCTTTTATATACAGGACAGTTACATTCTTAAGAAGAAAAGGAAATTGTAATTATAAACTAACTACCCACTATCATAACCCACTACTCTTCACATAACCCACTCTAGATGTAGGATCATTTCAATGTATTGCGGTTATTAATCGTATGTTAATTATTATAATAAAATTTAATACTTTAATTAAAGTGATATACTTAATACGGTATGAACATGTTATTTTATAATAATTGTGAGGTTAAATTATAATATATGTAGTAAGCTGCAGTATATGTTATTTTATGATAGACATAATTAGCAATTAATACCAACTACATATATTTAATTATGGTTCTTAATTGAACACATTAAAAAGTGAATAGACGTACTTTTTCACTAAACAGACTTATCTTTTCATAAATACGTTTTCATTGCTATATAAAAGATACCTATTATTCCTTTATAGTAACCTTATATGTGTGTGGATCAATCAAAAGATTTTTGTACCTAGAACATCGAAAGAATAAAAATTATAAATTTTAAGTAAATTTCCACTTATAGTTTTATTTTACCTGTCATCAATACCTGCATAAATGTTCATCCTATTTATGGATTTAACCTATTAAAATCTCGGTTTCTATAGTAATTTTATTGGAAAAATAAATTAACATTAACAGAGTTTGGTGTGTAGCTTAATGTAGGAGTAGTTATAGTGGTAGGTGGGGAGTGAATAAATTCCAAATAAGTTTTAATTTGTCAAGTGTGTTGAGTCAATCTGGGGAAAATTAATTCTGAATATGATAGTCAACTTAAATACAGTTGAGCATTCCTCAAAAATGGTAAGGTATTGTTACATACACATCACTCATTACTCAGTTTTTATTCATTAAAATCTGTCCACTATCTAAATTGCTTCGTATTTTCTTTTTAATGTGTATTTTTTGGTAGTAAACATTTTTTTCTGAATTACTTTTAACTTGTGTATTGTCGTTCCCTTAAAAATATTTATAGTTTCGTCACTGTGTTTACTTATAGATGGCTAAATGTGGCCAAATTCATGTTTGTGCTATAAAGTAGTTGTTCGTGAATATCTAACCTTGCTACTAATAGTTCCTTATAAATCCAAATAATGTTAATGAAGTATTCTCATTTTTGCAATCTTAAGAGAACTGTAAAGAAATTCTGATACACCATTCTTTATTGCGCTTGGCAAGAAAAATATCAACTCCATTCTTCTCATTTTAAGATCCTTTTTCTGCTAAAACGTTATCGTTTATCGTGGTTCTAGCTCTGACAAGGTAATACTATGCAGTGAATAAGATTTCTGTTTGCTTGATGAAGACTCTCCTTCGGAATCCAGAACTCTTCTCTCTGTGAAAAAACCAGGCTGTTTTGGTTCTGGCAATGGAGTTTCACTGTCTAGCATTACAACCACAGATGACATGCTCGGTCTATCTTCAGGTTGGTTTTGGACACACAAGAGACCTACATGAATGCATCTTAAAATTTCTGACAATACAACTGTCTTGGACCCAAATGCTGTGATCAACTCCTCAGCCCTTCTTTGGTTCCACAATATCCATGCCTGACATAAATTATAGAAAGGGTCAGTTCGTCTCCATCTTCAATGAACAATTTCGGGAAAATGGATCATTCAGAATTGCAGATTGATCAGAACAACAACATAAACATGTAATATGAGCTACCAGGAATAAAATTTTCAGAATAGATTGTTGTTTGTTCATATATACTGACATGTCCAAGAAGGTTATGACCATGATTAGGGTGACTGAAACCTCTATTCTTCTTTCCACTCACTATTTCAAGTAACAAGACGCCGAAACTAAAAATGTCGGATTTAGTTGAGAAGCTTCCATCAATGGCGTACTCAGGCGACATATACCCGCTGAGAAAAATGATGCAAAGCTTGATTATTAACTTTCTGTTCATGAAATTTACCAGGATGTTTCAATCAAACATGGGAGGAAACAATTATAAACTTACTATGTTCCAACAACTCTTCGTGTTCTTGTCACAGTCTGATCTCCTCCAAATGTTCTAGCCAAGCCGAAATCTGATATTTTTGGTTTCATTTCATTATCTAGTAACACGTTGCTTGCTTTAAGATCTCTATGAATTATCCTCAATCTTGAGTCTTGATGAAGGTAAAGAAGTCCTCTGGCTATGCCGCTAATAATGTTGTTACGCTTCGGCCAATCCAGGAGTTCACTCTTCTTTTCATCTGATCACGTACTTCTAAAGTTACAAAACACCATATCCAACAAATTGAACGAAAATCGTCAGGTTTGATCTGAACTTACCAAAAATAAAGTGGTCTAAGCTTTTATTTGGCATGAACTCGTAAATTAGCATTGTTTCATTCCCTTCAATGCAGCATCCAAGAAGCTTGACAAGATTCCGGTGCTGAAGTTTTGCAATTATTAGTACTTCATTCTTGAACTCTTCTACTCCTTGTCCAGAATTCATTGAAAGCCTTTTTACTGCTATTTCTTTCCCATCTGTTAAAATTCCCTGGAAAGATAACAATAACATCATCAAATACATCTATGTTTTTATATACAGCGTTCTTGTCAGGATAGCAATGTATTTACCTTGTATACAGGTCCAAACCCGCCTTCTCCAAGCTTGTTGCTGCTCGAGAAGTTATTTGTTGCATTGATTACATCAGTCAAACTAATTATTGGCAAATCCAGATCCTGGTTTCCTCTTTGTCTGTTACCTGCATAGACTTATTCATTGTGAGAATATCAAATTGTAAAATTCTGTCGAAATTGACTGATGCAGATGCGCATACCTCGATTCCTGATCCGCTTAAGCAGGATTACTCCTGTCAGAAGCACTGCAATGAATGATATTACGATACAAGAAATCGTTATTATTTTCTTTCTGCGTGCAGATTGTCCTTTGCTCCTGATATTATCTTGTAATGAAAAGGTAAATTAGTGCACAATTTGAAACAATAATACAGTACAACAGAAATAGAATTCAATCACGAACATGATACCTATATATGAAGAAGCCATTCTAATGTAGAATTCTTGTCCATATTCACGGAGTTCTTTTATATCCACCAAGTCATTAAACCAATGCAAGCACCCATTTCCCCCATTTCTAATATCTATATTTGAATATGCCATGCATGAGCAGTTCTCCAAGCACAACTTCTCGCATTCCTTGAGGCTCATACTTGTATTGAACCATGAACTCGACGTGTCAGGAAGTTTCATTCGGATATGCTTCACAAAGCCATCTCCTCTGCTACAAGAAAGAGGTGTTTGTCGAACACATCCACCTGACCAGTCACCGTACCTCCACTTTCTTTCAGATTTTGGCTTGAACCCCTCTAAGCAACTACAAGATGGAGAGGCCTCAGTGTTGCATTTACCATTAGGACCACACCTGGCAAAGTTGTCGCATCGATCTTCCCCAGTTTTAAAAAGTTCATTCCAATCATGATCCATCCATGTCTCAAATCTAATAAGCCCAGATGCATTTATTACAGTCCTATAAATCATTTGCTTATTCGTAAGCTCGATGGTGTATGAGACTTCCTTTTCATTCCACACAGCATGATATTTGAACATTGGCATTTCTTCATGTGAAGAGGCAGAAGTAAAATAAACACCATTCCATGAACCTACTCTGATCTGTACACTATTTCCTCTTTTAATAACTAGCTGTGGGAATCCGTTAAGATCAGCACCATAACTGTACTCACCTCTTGCAGGATCCTCTAAAGTCTTCCACGACGAAACAGTCCACTCTTGACCAGTAACAAAGTTTCTGCCAATTTTCATGCCTGGCAGGTGCGTATCACCAGGATAATCAAAGCTTTGCCATAGATAATTTGCAGGGTTGACGTCATTTTCGTCCCTCACAATGAAATTTCCTGAATCCAGGAGCTGAGCAATAGGATTATTCACAGTTCTTGTTGTGTTCGATGACCAAACAATCCCTTTTGTG
>CANYCX010690854.1:0-10421 GCA_948193385.1 Breynia disticha f. nivosa
GCAATTTAAGCCTAATATACATCGGGCCACATGAGATTATAAAAAGGATTGGACCGTTGGCCTACCGAATGAAGTTACCAGCAGAGCTATCCAGGCTACATGACGTATTTCATGTTTTTATGCTGAGGAGGTATAGGTCTAACCCTATTCATATGATACAGAAGCCAGAGTTAGAGGTTTTGGAGAACCTATCCTATGTGGAACAGCCGGTGGAGATATTAGATCGACAAGTAAGGAGACTCCTAAATCGAGATACCTACGGTGAAGATGAAATGGAGCTTCCACTCGTCGCAGAGGCTACTTGGGAAGTAAAACGCGATATGAGGGAGCGCTACCCCTAATTGTTTCCAGAGGACACAAATTTCCAAAGAGGTCAACCCTAAACCTTATTAGAGAGGTTTAATGAGGAGATTGCATCCTTTCCAATTTCATCGATAAGTTAAAGGAGAAGAAAATTTTGGGGACAAAATTTTTTTAACGGGAAGTTATAATGCTCTCAATTTTTTGTTCAAAAACAAGCTATTAAATAAATATGGAAAAAATATCGGGTAAAAAATACAAAGGATCGGACAAGTTTTACACACAAACAGAGGGAAATATACACCGAAATAGACCAAACGGTTTGTGCAAATTGTTTCCCAAACAGTTTGTTTGGGGAAGGACACTTAAAAAGGGCCAGAATCGGTCTTTAATTAGATCCAGCCCTAAAACCCTACCTCATTCGAAAAAATACCCTTTCTCACTCTAAACCTAAACTAAGAAAACAAATCCCTCTCTTAACCATTCATCTTTCCCTTCTCTTACTTGAGGGACACTCCGGGAGGAAACAAACTAGGTGGAGAGAAGCAAGACTAGGAGGTAATGTCTTAAAACCCCACAACAAATAAAGATAATTCTTGAATTTGGGGAAATGACGAGAAAGGGGCAAAAGGGTGAGAATTTGTGTGTGGTTAAGAAATGTGAGTTACAAACTAGGGTTAAGGATAGGAAATGATTAAGATAGAGAAAGAGAGAGAGAAAGGGGAGAGAGAGAAAAAATAAGGAGGGAGCAAGATAAAGAGTAACATAAATTGAAGACAAAACATAAAACTAAGGGTTTCTAGAAGTAGGAAGAGTGTATTATATGTTAGTGTGCGTAATTTCATGAATGTGTTACGCTTATGAAAGGTGACCCAGACGCTAGAGGAGAGCAAGCACTGGAGCAGCAACCTTATGTCAGGGCTCAGGATACAGGTGAGTGTGTATTTATCACTTACTTGTCTTGGAGTGTCATTGTATGGTAAAGTATATGAGGATTAATCGTATGGGTTATTTTGTGCATGATTGTGTGAGATGTTGAAATTCACTATGTACCTTGATGGAATGAAAGTATGTGTGGTGCCATTGATTTTGGTATGGTTGCTAGTGAGTTTGGAGAATGATACAGTGAGTAATGGAAATGGAAATTAGATAAAAAAAAAGGTATAAATGTGTATGTGATTTTGATAAATGGGGTAATAAAGAACCCCAATTATGAATGATATAAAAAGACACGAGTTGTGATCAAAGGTTGGAAATTGTGAAAATTGTGTGAAATGATAGTGTGTTGGTTTGTTTTTGAATGTGTTGATTTTATTTAGTGTGCATTTGGAAGCATGTCATCATATTGCACATTTGCATTTAGAGCCTAATATAAGATTGCAGGGTAGGCACGTAGATCTCGATATAAGGTTGTGGGGGAGGACATTTAGGGCATGATACAAGGTAGCAGGATAGGAATGCCTATTTGCCCGATATGAGTTTGCGGGATGGGATTTTGGCATGGCGTACTACAAATGAGTTATATTACCTATTAACCGATATAAAGTTGTAGGATAGGAATGTGGTAGAATGATATACAATGCATAATGCCCAATACGGGTTGCAGGAAAGGATTATGACATATAATTCACATGTGCATGCATCACAAATAGCCATAACAAGAATGGTATGGTGGTCTTTTCATTTGTGAGTAACGTGCAATTCTATGTGATGAATGAGTTCAAGAATAAAAAGGTATCATGTGGAAAAGATATTGTGTGTTAAGTGTATGATTGTAGTGAATACATTGGTTGAGTTGGATGTGTTTGAAATGTGGTATTTAAGGCTGGATTCAGGTGGAAACGGGTAGGGAAATGGCCTGGGTAAACCGTTTCCCAACCTATTCCACTTTTAGGGAATTTTCTTGAATCTGAAACAACCTAGCAAATGGTTTCCCAAAATCGTTTACTAGACCATTTCAAATCCAGCACATTTTGGCTAAGAGCAAACGGTTTGGTAAATGGCCTTGCCAGGCTATTTCCCAAACCATTCCAGACTCTAGAACTGGTCCAAACTGAGTGAATTAGGGTAGGGATGTTATGGTGTGAGGTGTGGACCTACATGGCTGGATATTTATCTTTTATAGCTTAACAAAAAGGAAATATTAAAACGTTCATGAACAAATATATGTGTGTGAATTAAAGAAGCGTGATGGCTTCATTGTCAGTATGGTGATGTGGATGAAATATACACTCACTGAGTATTAATACTTAAATTTTCTCCTTGTGCATATGTTGTAATTGGTGCAGGCTAATAGGAGGGCGCCTGGTTCTGTTGGGACTATACACGTGAATAATTCAGGATTTGGTTGCCAAGGTTGGGCATCCGTCCAGTTTATTTTTGTTATGTTCAATTAATGTAATTAGTTTTTTGGCATGAGCATGCTTATTATTTTGCGCACAAAACTTCACACATCTTAATAGCATATCACCAAAATATAGACACTCAAAAGTTTTATAGTACTTTTCTGTCCTACTCTTCCTTCATGATATTTCACGAAAAATTTATTCTGATTTTTAGGTACTGTAGCTTTATTTTCAGTTGTTTTAAGAAGTAAAATTTTGAGTGTCACATCAATACTCTTATCATCATTATAATATGTAGGATTGACACCACATCTTTTCATGTTAAACCAAGTTCAAAGATTATACTCTATAATGGTTATTTCTTTTCCTCTTGCTCTTATCAGAATCACAACACCTAGATCATTTTTACTATTTATAACAACATGCATGTCCACATAAAACACCATAATCAAATCCTCGTATATGTCATCCTCATATCCAACAAGATCAAATATGTTTTTCTCCCTAAAATTCTCAAATGATTCACTATAAGGAAATTTAATTATGTTTACCAAATGGAATTTTATAAAGGGTAGAAGTATCGCATTCTTGAGTACCTTATTGTAGACATCTTCTCTCTTATGTTGGTAAAATGAGGAAGAACTCATTAATGTTCTCTTGTAGCATCTCCTTAAGAGGAAGAACCTCTCACTTTCTCTTTGAGTTTTATTACCCTTAGTTCTAGCCATAAGTGAAGATTTGTGGAGGTTTTGTGACTTTTGAAAAGTTAGGTTTTTAAAAGTTAAAAGATGATTTGAGAGTGTTTTTGTATGTTTTTTTATGTTAATGCAAGGAATATGGTAGGACAAGAAGATTGGTTTTGGTTATTTGGTGTCAATTTGGTTAAATATTGAAGATTTTGGTCGATTGGGAGTGGTATTGATTGAGTGAATAGAGGGTTTGTGAAGAAGAGTGTGAGTGATATGAGTTTAGTCGAGTACTTTTTCTATTGCTTTGATCTTAGTAGACTAGTGTTCTATTTAGTCGACTAAGAGTCGAGTGCTTGGTTGGGACTATCTCATTTTTAGTCGACTAATTTTTGTGTGATCTTTGACCTGTAGGGTACACATTGTGGGCTTGGTATACACTGTGAGCTAACTGCACGTACTTAGTTTTAGTTGAATAATGTGTTGGTCGACTAGTCAGTCTTATGAGTTTTGGTGCTGAATTTTTCTACTCGACTGGCATAATGTTTGGTTGACTAGTGTCTTGGAAAATTCATTTTACTCGACTATCACTATTATTGGTCAATTAATAATCTAAACATGTCATTTTACTCCACTAAGGAATATTTTAATCCGCTAATGAATAGCACAAACATCTCTTCCAACTTTTTGTGTTCATATTTACTTGAGTAGAGATAGTGTTGGCCGACTAATGGGTACCATAATTGGGATTTCTGCACTATCATTACACTAGTACCTAACTTAACTCAATTTCTCAAGTGATGTCTGCACCATATTGACCACTTTAATGTTTTAGTGTTAGTGTATGCACATGAAAATCATTCTAAATGACAAATTGCACGTCAAAAATCCTATTAAATGGACATTAAGTGACACATACAAATCCTCATTTTTACGTCATTAAAAATATTGTCCCTAAGAGGTTTGGTAAATATATCACCCAATTGGTCATTAGTAGACACAAATTTCAAACAAATATCACCTTTATATAATGATCACGTCAGAATGATGTCTTATCTCTATATGTTTGTCCTACTATGTAATATTGGATTTTTGCTAAGACCAATATCACTAGTATTGTCACAATAAATAAGAACATTTTTAACATGAATATCATAGACTAAAAGTTGATGTTTTATCCAAAGCTCAAGTGAACATGAACTCCTTTTAGCATTATATTCGGATTCGGCGGTAGAGATTGGAACACTAACTTCATTTTTACTAGCCCATGAAATTATAGATGCACCTGAGAAATGACAAGTGCCACTGGTATTTTTTATCTATTACGTCCTCCATGATCTGCATCACTATATGCATGCAAAAATTATCACAATGAGGGTACCATTGTCCAAAATCAATAGTTTTAATAAGATATATAAAAATTCTTTTTCATGCAACCAAGTGAGATATCTTGAGACAAGATTGGAATTTATCGCATAAACATGTAGTAAACATAATATGGGCCTAGAAGTCATTAAATATAAAATTAAGCCAACCATACCTCTATAGAGCTTTTGGTCTACATCTTCTTCATCTTCATGTTTTTCTAGTTTGAGATTTGAAGCTATACGAGTCTTATCACATTTGCATCCTTCCATCTTAAATTTTTTAGAAGCGCTCTAACATACTTTCTTTTGTGAATGAAGTTTCCTCCTTCAATTTGCTTAATTTTTAGTAAAAGGAAAAACTTTAACTCTCCTATCGTGCTCATCTCAAACTCACCTTGCATAAGTTCACTAAACTCATTGTAGAAAGATGAATTAATAACACCAAAACGATATAATCAACATAAATTGGCACAATAACATATAATTTCCTACTCTCCAAATGAACAAGGTATTATCTACCTTGCTCTAACATAGTCATTTTGTGTAAGAAAGTTACTTTACATCTCAAATCATGCCATTGGAGCTTGTTTCAGTCAATATAACACTTTATTAAGCTTATAAACATAATTCAGATGATCCAAGTCCACAAAGCTAGATGGTTTCTTAACATAGACCTCTTATTGAATGGATCCGTTCAAGAACGCAATCCTCACATTGATTTGATGAATCTTGATATTTATATGAGATGCAAAGGCACAAAGAAACCTTATGGCTTCCAATCTAGCTATCAGTGTAAATGTTTCTTTATAATCAAGTCCTTCTTCTTAGTCAAAACTTGTGCTGGCAATCAAGACTTATTCTTCACCCACTTAACTCCACCATGGTCATCATGTTTGATCTTCTTTACCCATTTGACTCCCACTATGGTCTTATCACTTGGACGTGGAATCGATTCCCAAACATGATTTCTCTTGAATTGATTTAGCTCCTCTTGTATGGCTATGATCAAATTTTCATCCTATAATTCTTCCTTGATGTTCTTGGGTTCTACTAGAGACACAAATGCCAAATTGCTCACGTGCTCATTTAAATCTCTCCTTTTTGTTACTCTATCTCCAACATCACCAATAAATTACTCCATTAGATGATGCTTTACTCTTGCCCAAGTAGTTGGAATTGAAAGTTTGCCAATTTGTCAATCTTCAAAATTTTCATTCTTTAGCATAAATTTATCAAACATTTCTTGAATTTCTTGAGCATCATTTTCTCCCACATCGTTTCCTGCATCATCAAATGCACACTCCTTTCTTGGGGGTAAAACTAAATCATCAAATACAACATGTACAATTTCTTCTACCATCCTAGTTTTATAATTATACACTCTCTAAGGGTTACTAGTTAAAGTAACCAAGAAAGGTTCCTATGTATGATTCCACATCAAATTTTCCTATATTATCTTTACTATTTTCCATTATTATGAATAAATATCTTACAAAAAAAGTGATGAAAATAAGATATGTTAGGCTTTTTACCTTTACATAGCTCATATGGTGCTTTTACCGTGTCTCTCCTTAGGTGAGCTTTATTGATCACATAGCTCGCGATGTTCATTGTCTTTGCCCAAAATGATTTAGGTAGCTAACACTCATTGGGCATTGTTCTACGTATTTCTTCCATTTTCCTATTCTTTCTTTCAACTACTCTATTTTGTTGAGGAGTCATTGGTGATGAGAAATTGTGTCAAATTCTTGACAATCTTTCAAATGGCTCTCATTCAAATTCACCATCATGGTTTGTGCTTATGGCAATGATAGCTAAGTTCTTTTCATTTTGAACCAACCTATATACTTAGCAAACTCATTAAAAGCATCATCTTTATGAACAATGAATCTCGCCCAAGTTAATTTAGAGAAATCATCAAAAATAACCAAAACATAGCATTTTTACTCAAACTAGCTTGTCTAGATGGTCTTATAAGATCTATATGAACTAGTTCAAGAATTCTACATGTGGTTATTTCCATTTTAGCTTTAAATGATCCTCTAACATACTTTTCTTTTATGCAGGTTTAAAAATTTGATCTTAGGAAAATTTGATGTTAGATAATACTCTTACAACTTCATTCTTAGTAAGTTTTGATATCAAAGGTAATTGAGTGTGTTCAATTTTTTAATGCCAATGAAATGAATTATCATCTAAAGTAACTAGACCTTTTTCACTAAATGAAGCATCACCATGTAAGTTTACTAATATTTTTCCAAGTATTAATGCAACAAAAGCAACTTTTTTCATCTTTAGAAACTATGCAATGAGTGGACTTAAACTTAATGTCATAGTCCAAATCACACAGTTGAGATACACTCAAGGGATTATGTCTTAAACCATCAACCAAAAGAACATTTTCAGTGGTTAGTAAAGTATTTTTACTCATTTTACTTAAACCAATGATTCTACCTTTGTTATTATCACCAATTGACATAACCTTGATTCTTTGGTTTGATCTCAACAATAGGCTATTCTCTCCACTCATGTGCCTTCAGTATCCATTATCCACATACAAAGTACTAGGTGGAACCTCCATTCTTCTTAGTTCATACAAAAGAGATAGTTTTTCTTATCATTGGTACCTAAGCCATTTTGGGTCTTTTTGAGTTAGTCATATGAACAATGTTAGGAAGAATAGTTCCTTTCACAATCCACTCCTTTTTACCTTGATAGTTCTTTTCAAACTCAAACATTTATATGTAACATGTCGTACTTTCAAACATCTAACACGTGTAAGCAACATATGTTTCTTAGGTTCAAATTCACTTCCTTTCACAAACTTAATTATTAAAGAAGATTTCTTATTATAAGTATCATAACCAAGTCCATTCTTTCATATGGAGTATCTTTACAAAAAAGTAATTCTTCAAAATTTTCATTTGCACCAGTGAATTTACCAGCAACATAAGATAATTCATTCTTATGCCTCTTAACTTCAGTAGCCAACTTTCCTCTCTAATCAAGCAACTTACATGCAAAGTGTTCATGCCAATTTTATGCTCAATTTTCTTATTTTCTTTTAATTTCTTATTTAAAGCCTCAATATCAATCATAATATTTTTGTTAGTTAATTTTAATTTCTTGTTCATATCAAACACATTTTCAAAATCATATTATAACATCATATATGCATCATTCAAATCATTGTCAAACGAATCATTATCACTCAAATCATTTAAAGAAGAATAAGATACCTCATCCTCATAATTACTAGAGTGTGAAATTTTGCCATAATAACTTTTTGCCACACTTGAAACATCCATCTTCATTGGAAGTGTTCCCTTTGTCACTAGCTCCATTTATTCTTATTTCAATATTGGTGTTTCTTCTTTTATCACCTCCTCTTAGCTCTTTTCTTCTAAAGTTCATTAAGGTCTTAAATTTTCTCAAGTTCCTAGTATAGAGAACCATTTTTTCATCATCTTCTTCACCTTTAAGAATATCACCATCACTTTTCTCTATTGTTATAGCAATTTTCTTGTCTTTAGGCTTTGGTCTTCCTCCTCTAGTCTTTAAGATGATCTCACAGTTGATCAAAGAACCAAGTAGGGCATTGAATCCCAAAGTATTGAGATCCTTTAATTACATAACTTTAGCAACATGAGAATCCCATTCTCTAAAAAGTGATCTAAGGTTTTTCTTCACTTGTTCACCATTACTCATGCTCTTACTCAAGCTACTCATCCAATTCATGATATCTCCAAATTGATCATGCATATTGCTGATAGACTAACCAACTTTCATGATGAACATTTCATAATCATAAAATACCACGTTGATCTTCATTTCTCTTACTTGATTAGTTCCTTCATAAGTGACTCTTAGCCTATCCAACATATCCTTTTCACATCTATAAAAACCCATATGATTCTTCTCTAAGCCCAATTAACTCATGGAATGAGCTTGTGACGCTCAAATTTACAAAACTCATTTTTGAATAAATTAGAATCTATGCAACCATTTTTTTAAATAATTAAACGATTAGAAATAGTGCGTGTGTATTCTTAAAACATTAACATGATGCTCACCAAACATACACATGTGGATTTAACATACAAGACAATATGTAAAACCCTTTTAACAAATTGTATACAATTTTAAAACCATTTCTTCTAAAAGTGCTCCTCCGGCCTGGCTCGTGGAAATCCTCTAAGACCTGCACACATCAAAGTCAAACAAATCTAATGTGAGTAATTTTCATTACTCAGTAAGCGTACGACAATACTTACCAAGGTAGCTAATGCATAAGTACTTCGTTTGTTTTAGTAGTTTACAAAAATTATGCTTTAGGGTAACCATCCCCAACTATGTTCTACTGTTACTTTCCTGTTATTCCACCTCAATTAGAATCAGTTTCTTAAGTACATTATTCTAGATAAAGCTCTTAACTCCTAATGTATGTGATTATAAATCATTCAGTTCATTATTATTCTTGAAATTTCCTTTCCCAATATCCTATTTGACACTATTTAGTGAACGAGAACAGTTTGGAGAACGGCTTAGTTAATTCATTCTCAGGCCATTCGATCATTCTACTCCAGTCAAGAAACCCAAATGGTTTGGAGAACGGTCTATGGAACCCATTATCCAACCTATTTTATGCTTTTAGATCTCTAATAGAATTCTTCCAAAGGTGAAAGGCTTAGGGAACGGCTTGGGCAGCCCATTCTCCAGCTCGTTTTGACCTTCTATTTCCTGAAGTGTGCAACATTTACACATACCAAGTCATCTGAGTTCACACAACATCTAACACACATCCAATAGCATCACTTTGACCTCATAAATCATTATCACTTGCATATCCATTATCAAGTTCAACCACACAAATATTGACCATTCAATTAAACACAACTAAACAGCAACCATTCCATAACAACTCCATTTTGGTCGCATCCAAGCAACATCAATTCAACATAAGCATTCAATAATATTTTTTGCCATCCTAATCCATTCATCAACCCATCGTACATACGCACATACACACATTTTATAATCTAATTACCATACCAAAACACACAGACAATTGCCAACCATAACATTAACATTTAAGCATCCATTCAATTTTCCACTATAACATAACCATAATGTCCAATTCATACACATGAAACTTGTAAGTAAGAATGAATGCGAAATGCAATGCCAATGCATTCTCATACACATGCATGCCCCAGGGTCTTTCTGTAACACCCCAAAAATTTTAAAAAAAATTTGAAATTTAAATTTAAATGAAGGAATATAGAAAGAAATAGGACTTTCTTTTCGTATGAGTATTAATTAAATTAAGAAGGGATTAAATCAAATTAATTAAATAAAGATACGATTTTTATTTCGTATGTATAGAAAATTATGAAAATTTAAAGAGATTTTATTTGGGCAAAAAGAAATAAGATGACGCAGATGTGAATTAATTTAAATAAAAAATTTAATAAATATGATATTGTGTATGTAAGTAAAATTACAAATGTGGGAAGAGGATATAAGGGCAAAAATGAGGTAACATTTGGGACAAGGGTATTTTAGTAAACGTGTGACGCCCAAATTCGGATACCATTTTATAATATATTTATTAAATTCCAAACAAAATGATATCCAAACTTAAACGTCATTTGTTTTATAGAAAAATAAAATTTAAGAATAATAAAAATAATTTATATCGGAGGAATAAAATTTAATTCATT
>CANYCX010690918.1:0-24079 GCA_948193385.1 Breynia disticha f. nivosa
ATCCTCCTGTACATAAATAATCATATAGGATACATTACTATCCAATTCAAACATTGATTCTAGCTTTAGAATCATTAAACATCTCATTTTCAACATTCAGTTAACTATATGTCAACTTTTCCAACAATTTCCTTTTAAATCCAATCTTTCTCAATTTCATCTCTAACTCATTCATACAATTTCTTACTCTTAATTTCATCAATTCCAACAACAATTCAATTTAATATCAACACAATTTAGCTTAATGTCAACCATTTGTCAACCTTAGATAAACCTTAGGTTATACCTCTTTCTTTCATCAAATTTCCACATAAAATCATTCTAATCAATTACTAAACTCATTTCCAATCTTCTAACATCAATTTCAACATTTTTCATAATTTTCCAGCAGTTATATCAAGCATTTATCCAACCAAAACCAATCATAATCCTAAAATCAACCATATATCAACTAACTTCCAACTTACCTTAACTTGATTTCTTAAAAGAAATCACAAGAAATCAACCTCCAGCCTCTTTTCCTCTTCTTCCTCAGCAAACCTCAGGTTTTTCTAAAGCTGAAAATCTGGTTTGAAGGTTATAAAATGAACCTTCCCGTAATGATCGAAACATATATTTTTTTTTTCAAACCGACAGGAAAGTACGCGGAGTCACAAAGTACGCGTGGTAGTTCATAAACTACGCGGGTTCGCTACCACACCGCGTCTTTTTGTACAAAGTACGCATGGTCAGATTTAACTACGCGTTGTCGTGCCGACACCGCGTTCTTTTGGATCCACCGCGCGTTCTTTCATAAAATCAGAATTTTCTGATTTTTCTTTTATTTATTTCTTGTCAACTTTATGTCAACCTTTCGTATATCTTTATATACTAATATTCTCATATTTATTTTAATATGAAATTTTTTTCCAGAATGTTACAGATAATCTAGAAGCTAGTTGATGAAATAACACCAATGCGAAAATTTAGATACAAAAATAACTCTGTTATGGGAACTCCATAGTGAATATGTGAGAGAAAATACAAGTAAGGAAATTATTTAAGGTAACACTTATCGATGATATTTGGAGACCATGGAGGAATATATTGAGGATAGGAACTGTTAGGTGTGATCATTGAAGTTGTTATCGCTCGTTTTTCCTCTTGAAGGTAGTGCCAGAGTTGTAATTCGTATATGGAAGTGATCTTTGGCTTCCTGTATAGCATTCTTGACCAAGGGTAGGACATTTCTGGCATTTTGCACACATGTTCTACATCTTTACATTTTCTTCTTTTGCGTAAGTACGCCAATCACAATCATATTTCTGGCTTTCCTACCTTGGGCTGGCATTTTCTGATATGGGAGATCGCGTGCATATATATATATATATATATATATATATATATATATATATATATATGTTTGTGTGTGTATGTGTGTGTGTGTGTGTGTGTTGTGAGAGTTAGAAGAGAGAACTTCGAACAAATGAAACGGCCCTATTATGACTTGACCACTTCTTAGGGTGAGTCAACCCCATTTAGACGAAAGTCTACCTTGTGTCAGCCTGAGTTAACCATGTCATGGCATGGCTCAATCGCATCTCGTCAAGGCTCAACCCTTCCTCAGCTTGGCTCGACCCCGTCTCGGCGTAATTAGACCTCATCTGGCCATGAATCGACCATGTCTTGACGTGACTCATCTGCATCTCGACCTGACTCAACGTCTCGTCAACACTCGGTCCTGTATTGTCGTGACTTGACCGCGTCTCCTCGTGACTCGACCCCATCTGGGAATGACTCAACCCCATCTTGAGGTTTCTTGACCGTGTCAAGGTTTTATCCGAGCGTGACTTAAGCTTGTCTCAGCATGACTCAACCCCATCTCAGCATGAATCTACCACATATCAAAACAATTTGAGCAAGACTTGACCGTATTTCGATGTGATCCGAGTATGACTCGATCGAATCTCAACGTGATCGAAACGTGACCTGACCACTTCTTGGCATGATCTGAGCATGACTTAACAATGCCTCAGTATGATCTGATCTTGACTCAAACTGCATCTTGACGTTATTTGAGCATGACTCGACCACGTCACAGTGGGATCTAAGCTTTACTGGACTGCGTCTCGACTAGATCCTAGATGACTTGACCGCGTCTCGCAGTGATCCAAGCTTAACTCGACTGCTTCTTATTGTGATCTAAGCGTGACTTGACTGTGTCTCAGTGGGATCTAAGCATAACTCGACTGTGTCTCGGCGTGACTTGATTGCATTTTGTTGTGACCCAATTGGTCTCGATATGTCTCGACTGCATTTAGATGTGATTAGAGTGTCACTTGACAAAGTCTCAGCATGACTCGACCCCGTCTAGGGGTGACTCAACCTCATATCAATGTCAGTTGATCTTTTATCGCCTTGACCTCAGCTTGACTTGTCTGCATCTGAGCATGATCCATGTATGACACCACCCGTCTCGGCGTGACACCACCTCGCCTCGACGTAATTCAACAGCATCTCAGCGTGACACGACCCCGTCTCGCTGTGACTCAATCCCGTCTTAGCTTAACTTGATCGAGTCTTGGTGCGATTCAAGCGTGAATCAAGGACATCATAGCATGATTCAACCCGTATCGATGTGACACGACTCGTCTTAGTGTGATTCGACCTTGTCTCGGCATGACTCGACCCTGTCTCGGCATGACTCGATCGCGTGTGGATGTTACTAGACCGCATATTGGTGTCACTCGACCGCGCCAAGGCGTGATTCGACCACATCTCAGCGTGGCTCGACCGCATATCAAAGTGGCTCGACCCTATCCCAAGTTGACTCGACCCCGTCTCAGCGAGATTTGATCGTGTCTCGGAATGATTCAAGGGTGACTTGATTGCGTCTCGACGTGACTCGATCGCATCTCGGCGTGACTCCACAACTTCTCGGTGTGACTCGAACGTGTCAGCTTCTCTTGACTGCATCTCGTCAATGTCTTTGAATTCTTCAACCTTGTCTTAGAGTGCCTTGACGTGTCTCAATGTGACTCAACCCAGTATCTAAATTACTCGAGTGTATCTCGGTATGATCTGATTATGACTCAACCATGTCTCAGCGTAACTCAATCTCGTCTCGGCATGACTTGACGCATCCCACCATGATTCGACATCGTCTAGAAGTAATCTGAGTGTGACTCAACTGTGTCTCATCGTGTCGTCCTGACTCCATCACGTCTCAGCGAGACTCGACCATGTCTCGGTGTGACTCAACCGCATCTCGACAAGACTCGATGCCCTCTTAGTGTCAGTCGACCACGTCTTAGCATCATCTGAGTAAGACTCGATTGAATCTCGACATGACTATACCGCATCTCGAAGTATTCCTGTGTATCTCAAAGTGGTTCGACTGTGACTCAATCGTGAATCTAGCATGTCTCGACGTGATCTGAGCATGACTCCATCGCGTCTAGGTGTGACGTGACTACATCTCGATATGACTCAACCTCATCTCGTCTTTATATTGAGATGACTAGACCCCGTGTCGCCGTGACTCGTGTTGTGACTCGATACTGTCTCGGTGTGACTCGACCCATCCCAACGTGACTCGACCGTGTCTCAATGTGAACCCCATCTTGACATGACTCAATCCCGTCTCGCTGTGTCTCCATCGTGATTGGTGTGACTCAACCCCAACACAACGTCAATCAACCCCTTCTCGGTCTGACTCAATCGCATGTCTGAGTGATTCGACCACGTCTCGATTGGATTTGTCCTCGTCTAGTGGTTACTCGACCACGTGACTTGACCTCGTCTCGGAGTACCCCTCCATGTTTCGGCTTTATCTAAGCGTGACTCGACTTTCTCGTAGTGTGACTCGACGTCATCTCGGCATGGCTTGACGTTGTCGCGGCGTGATTGATAGCGTCTCGACGAGACTCCACCACGTCTTGACGTGACTCCACCATGTCTCGGTATGACCAGTCTGCATCTCGATTTGATCAGACCGTCATGAACTGCTTCTTGGTATGACTCGACCGCATCTCAACGTGACTTGACTTCATCTCGGTGTGACTCGAGTACATCCTGGCATGGAACGACTGCTCCTTTAAATTACTCGACCCCACCTCAACAAGACTTGACACCCTCTTAGTGGACTAGATCGAATCTCGAGGGGAGTCGACCTCTTATCTGCAATACTTGACCTCGTCTTGGTGTGAGTCGATCATGTGTCAGCATGCTCGACCTCGTCCCGGCATGACTCGATCGTGTCCCAGCATGACCAAGCTTGTCTTGTCCTCACTCGACCCGGTCTCGGGGTGACTCAACCCTGTCTCAACGTGATCTGAGTGTGATTCGATCGTATCTAGGTGTGATCTGAGAGTGACTCGGCTACGTCTCAGCATGAGTCAACCACGTCTTGGCATGACTCGACCATGTCTTGTCGTAACTGAACCGCGTCGCTGTGTGACTAACCCCATCTCGACGTGAATCAACCGTGTCTGGATGAGATCTGAGCGTGACTCGACTGGGTCTCAAGGTGACTCGGCCCCTTCTCTCCATTATTCAAATGCATCTCAGTGTGATCCGAGAATGACTCGATTTTGTCTCCTTGAGATCCGAACGTGCCTAGACCATATCTCGGTGTGACTCGACCTTGTCTCAACTTCACTTAAACACATCTTGCATAAATCAACCCCATCTCGGCATAACCTGACCCGCTTCAATATGACACGACCCCATCACAACGTGTCTCTACCGTGCCTCAATGTGATTCGACCCCATCACGACCTGATTCGAACCCATCTCAATGTGACTCAATTACATTCCTGAGTGATTCGACCAGATATCAATTAGACTCATTCCTGTCTCGGGGTTACTTAATCTCGTCTCGGCGTGATCCAAAATAACAGACCGCATGTCAAGATGACTAGACCCCATCTAGTAGTGACTCCACTCCTTGTCAGTGTGATTCAACAGTGTCTCCGTGTAATCCAAGCGTGACTCGATCGTATAACCGTGTGACTCGACTCCATCTCTACGTTAATTGACCTAGTCTCATCATAACTCGACCGTATTTTGACGTGATCTGAGCGTGACTTGAAAGCGGCTCGGCATGAGTTGAGCTTGACTCAATTGAGTCTCAGCTTGATCTGAGCTTTACTCAATCGTGTTGGGGCATGACTTACCCCGTCTTGGTGTGACTCGAGCATGACTCGACCGTGTCTCATCGAATCTCGACATGGCACGATCCTATCTCAACATTACCCGACTACATCTTTGGCTGATTCGACCACTTCCTACAAAATCCTGGCGTGACTCGAACATGTCTCGTTGGGATACGATCATAACTCTACCACATCTCGACAGAATCCTAGTATGACTCGACTGCGCCCCGACAACATCTTAACATTTCTAGACCATGTTTGGGCGTGTCTCAACCTTATCTGAGCAGGTTGTAAGCTCGACTGAACTGAGCCTCAATTGCTTCTCAGTATGACTCAACCCAAAATCGATATTATTCGACCGCGTCAGTATGAGTTGAACTATACTCGATGAGAGTCGACCCATATCTACAAGAGTTAACCGTGTCTCGGCGTGACTCGACTACGTCTCGGTATGCTCAACCCCTCTCAATATTACTCGTCCCATCTCCACGTGATCTAAGCGTGACGTGATTGCTTCTTGAAAAAATTTGATCCTAACTAGACCCGTCTTGACATTGGTAGACCCCCTCTCAGCTTGACTCGACCATGTCTTGACGTGACTCAACTGCGTCTTAGCTTGACATGGCCCCATCTCGTCATGACTCGACTGCTTCTCAGCGTGACATGACCCTATCTCGTCTTGAGTCGACTGTGCCTCCGTGTGACCCAACCCCATCTCAGCTTGACTCGAACGAGTCTAAGAGTGATTTGAGTGAGACTCGATCGCATCTCAAGGTGACTCGACCCATTCTCGGTGTGATATGAATGTAAAACAGCGAGATCCAAGCTTTTTTAGATGATCTCTAAGTGCAATTGTAGCGTCACTTGAATGCATCTAGGCATGACTCGACCTTGTCTCAGACGACCTCGTCTCGACGTGATCGATCGCATCTCAGCGTGACTCAACAACGTCTCGCCGTAATCAGAGCATGGCTCGACCATGCCGCAACGTGGCTTGATCTTGTCTGTGTGTGAATCGAACCTGTCTCGGTATGGCTCAACCCTGTCTCGGCATGACTCGACACCATTTTTTAACATGACTCGACCCCGTCTCGACGTGAGTGACCCCCTCTCAACGTGACACAACAGAGTCTTTACTTGACTCGGCCATGTCTCGGCGTAAATCGAGCACATTTGGGCATGATTTGAGTATGATTCGATTGCGTCTCAACGTGACTTGACCCCGTCTCGACGTGACTCGACCTCATCTCGGAGTGACTCGACCTCATCTCGGGGTGACTCCACCTCATCTCGGGATGACTCGATGCCGTCTCGCCGCGACTCGACCACGTCTCGACATGATCCGAGCCTGACTCGAGCATGACTCGACTGTGCCTCAAAGTGACTCGACCCTGTAACAATATACCCCTGTCTCCAATGATCGATCATATATCAACAATCCAATCAAATCACCAATACCATATCATATCAATGTATAATCGTACATCGCATAATACAATCGTATACTGTGAGTTAACATAACGTGCTTGTTTGCATTTTCGATTTGTATGTACCTGTTCGCAATTCGATCATATATACGCATTTATTTTCATTCTCTACATATTCATGTACATTTGTTTCTATTTCCACATATTACCTTTTCTTTGCAATTCATATATAATGATAATAAACATATACTATCACTTATTTAAATTGCATACTAATTCATATTTTTAAGTGAGTTAGACTAGTCACCTGCTAGTTGAAATACTCTGACTGACGCGTACTCGTGCCCTGTTTGGCTTGCCTACTCTGTCGTCCTATATAATCTCACATATGAAACTCCCTATAAAACTCAATATTATCACATATTAATATTTGTGCTCCTATTTCTAACTTTTAGTCTAAATTCACTACAAATTCTATACATAAACTTTGTAATTAACTCCGCAAAATTTCTATAACTGCTTACCAATTGGTATCTTGGTCGATACTACGATCGATTATGTGTTTTCGGCTAGATTTTAACCTGCTATACCAAAATCTCTATTTTTTCTCTCTCCTCTCCTTCTCTGTTTCTCTTCTCTCTCGACCTCTGTCACTATAATTTAATTTCTTCTACTTACAATTTCCTTCTTTAGTTCCTCTTAAACCTTATTTTGCTAGGACCATCCTGAATTTACAAGTTAAATAAGAAAATTCCACAAAAACGAGACTACACGTGGTCATTGAAGACTACACAATATGGGGCTCACAACGTATAGTATGTTACACGTTGTTGTACCCACAACGCGTAGTACACAATCCACCACATGTACTTTTTATTCCTTTGTTATTCTTCCTTTTTATGTTTACTTAACATTAGCCTTCTATCAACCTTCCATCAACCATCCATCAACTTGTACTTAACCACTTAGTTTCTTTAGTTTGTCAGTTATATTCTTCTTCTTATTATTATTAATCATATCTTAGTGTAACTTGACCCCATCTCAGTATTAATCAATCGCATCTCAGAGTGATCCGAGTATGAGTTGAGTGCGTCTCAACATTACTAGACCACGTCTCGACATGACTCCATGCTTCTCAGTATGACTCGACCCTATCTCGGCGTGACTCGAGTCCGTCTCAACGTGACTCGACTGCGTGATGGTGTGATCCGACCATAACTAGACTACGCGTCAGTGTGACTCGACCATGTCTCGATGTGACTCTACCCCATCTCAGTTCATGTCGTTATCAAAACATAACTCGACTGCGTGTTAGTGTAACTTGATCCAGTCTCTATGTAACTCAAATTTACAATCCATTTTTCCCTGATTAACAATATAATAAAAGAAATGATATAGAAATCAAATCTTAAAAACGAGGAGAGATAAAATATATACACGTTATTTATACAAAACCTCGGCCCAAACGTTTCATTTCAAAATCAAAACACAGGGGGAAGCAAACTAGTGTGAAAGCATTCAAACTCAAACTCGCGTGTATATATATGTATGTAAAACATATGTACAAAGCAAAAATGAAAAAACCCTGGAGCAGAACCTCTAACGTATAGCTCTGGTACTCAGATCACCTTTGACACCATCCAGTAATAGCAGCTACCTATGATCTGCACATCATTTAAACAAACACATAGAGGTGAGTATTTAACATACTCAGTAAGTAATCTTAGGTTCATTTAGGCAAAATGATTTGCAGGGGAAAAATGTAAATCAGCACGAGGACGTGCCTATCTTCTTTCTCCTTATGACATCAGATTATGCCAGTAATTATATCCATATCAGCACACGGCATCATAGTCCAATGCTGATATGTAAAGTACAAAGCATCTAGCATAAAGCTATCTACATATCAATTCCATCTTATACATATAACAACTTGTGCACACAAACATCAATATGGCACACAACAGCGTTAAGATCACACAGATCAATATCCACACAGGAGCTCATTTGCTTAAGCATACAGCAATCCAGATCACACAGATCACATAAGATTATATAAATGCAAATGTATGCAATGTCAATGCTAATGTAAATCCACACAGGAACCCCGGGTTTTTGTCCACCATAGCACACAACAGTGGAATTCCTCTATCGCACACTAAAGAGGAGTGACACACAGCCTGGGTACATAGCTCTGAGCATATAGCTCGTAAATACGGACAACACACAACAAGTCTAAGACAACACATAGTAAGTCCTTATCCACATAGGAATAGTGTCACACAAATGCTTATGCAACACATGAATGTATGAATGACATTCGTATCAATAACACACAACATAACTCACACAGAACATATAGGATACCACACAGGTATAAACAATCAACATGTCAACCACATCTCAATCATATATCAATGTAAAGCAAATACATACTTTCCAAGAATCAATTAGGAATCAACGATATGTCAACTAAGACATATAGTAAAAAACATAACATTATCATTCATATCCAATATGAATCAACAAGGCAATAATCAAATCAAGAATTCACATACTTATTTCAACTATCAACAAGCAAGAATTCCAATTGAAGCCATGTTCCAACATCCTATTAGAATAGATAAAATCAACTCTAAATCATAAGGTCATGTTCATCCTATTAGAATAGATAAAATCAACTCTAAATCAACCAATTCATCTTATTCTCAACTTGATTCATCTAATTCTAGCAATCCTCAATTCACAGCAATGTTCCAACATCCTGAGCCAATTATATATACATATATAAGCTAAGAAAACTTATCGGTTTTGGCTATCTTACGATCCCTAACTCAAAACTGTGATTGATTCGAGAAATTGGATTTTTTCTTGTGTTAAAACCTCGTCTTTTTCACCGTATCTCACTCTTCTCTTGTCTCTCTCACTCTAACCTTTCCTCTAAACCTTTAGAAATATGTCTTGAAAGTTCTTACCGTTCAATCGATGAAACTTATATTTTTTTCCCAAATTCAGTAGACTACATGTGGTAGAGAGCAAAGCACGCGCTGTCGTGGCAAGCACGCATACTTGGTTGCCACAACGTGTTCTTTGCTGATTTTCAGCATTTCTCCTTTTTCTTGGTTAGTTTATTTCATTCTAATATCAACTTCCAATCAACCTTCATATACCTAGGTTAAATCATATATTTTTCGTCATTTCAATATGAAAAATCTTATTTCTAACGTTTCCATAAAATAAATTTCAGGGTGTCACAATTCTCCCCCACTTAGAGAATTTCGTCTGCAAAATTTAAAATCAAGTCATCAATCAAATCAAACGATAATAACTTCAAATTTTGAATCATATCAACATAGCATAACATCCAATATCAAAATCGAGAATCAGAGCATACCTCAATGATCTGATGTAAAGTCTGGAAACAGATATGGATACTGTCGTCTTATATCCGACTCAACCTCCCAAGTAGCTTCTTTTTGTGAATGAAAATTCTTCTCCACCAAAACCATCAGAATCTCGCAATTCCATAAAATAAATTTCAGGGTGTCACAATTCTTTTTGTATGATCGCAGCTAACTCCAAATCGTGTGTGAGGTAGTTAGTCTCGCGCGGTCTCAGTTGTCATGAAGTATATGCAATAGCTCTGTTGTGTTGCATTAATACTTCACCTAATTCAGCTCCAGATGCATCTGTATACATAACAAAACCATCTACCTCACTAGGTAACATAAGAACTGGAGCTTCCACTAAACTTTTCTTTAACTCGCAAAAACTCTCTTCACACCTATCATTCCAGATAAACAGAGCATTCTTTCTCAACAAAGATGTCATAGGTCTAGCTATCCTCGAGAAATCCTCAATAAATTTAGAATAATATCATACTAAACTCAGAAAACTCTGTAGCTCAAACACGTTCTTTGGAGCTTCCCATCCCTCACTGCCTTTATCTTACTAGGATCAGGTTTCACTCCCTCTGATGATATGACAATGTTGGGTTTCCTACGTGCATGAGACTCAATTTCAGCGGAAAATATGATAAAAACACCTAAGAACAACCAAGAATTAACATGAAATCAGTTTAATACATGCCATATACAATCGGTTTACATTTAAGTGACATAAAGATTAGATCTTTATCGAAAAGAACGTACGTCTCTTGTTTTCTTGCTTGCCAGTAGGGTTTAGGGCAACACGAAGTAACTACCACTTCAAAATACACTGAAGTGACCTTTGTGACACCAAAATAAAACCCCAGTTGTGGTTTCTCTACAGCAATAACACACAGATTAGCGAAACAGTGTACTAGCACAAAGATAATAACGTTTCACTAGTTCTTGGCCAGTTTCTAATGAGATTACTACGAAACTCAGGGAACAATGTCGATCAAACTATGCTATCAACCCCTAAATCTCACTTTGCTCTTGAGAAAAGTCCCCAAAATCACACTCTTTGAATTTCTTTGAAGGCTCAGGGCTTTGGAAGGTGTTTTAGGGGATGACACAACTCTAATTAGAAAACTAGGGTTTTCATCTATTTAAAGACAAGTCATTTGCTTCATAAAAACTCTTAACAATTCTAATACCATTAGGAATTAGTTAAGTCTTTTATTTAATATAAAAAATCCTTTCAAAATGTCCCACCATGCCGTGACTCTATGTGGATATTTTAAAATATTTTGTTCTTTTAATTTATCCCACATTTATCTTGTCTTAATTTAAGACAGGCTTCTTAAATTTTCTCTCTTTTATTTTCTTACATATTTTCACTTAAGACATCATATTAAATAAATAATCTTTGTCTTAAAATCATGTAAGAAATATTATTTCTCATACATCTTAGGGCCCAATTACAAAAATTGGCCCAATTGCCTGATTCGGCCCAATAGCCAGATTTTGACCTCAGGTGAAATATCGAAATTATTCTTTTAGGTTTTTCCCATCCATGTATGATCTGTAGGACTATTTAACGAAGGCAATGAGTTTAATAACTCATAAATCATAGGCGGTCTCTAGTAAGACACTATGATCACCCTAAATTAAATAGCCAACGAGCAGTGTCAAAGCCCTACTACAAATCAAATAAATCCCTTGACCTCGATATCTAGATTAGTACAAGGCATGTCGCTAACACCCTTATTTAGTGCTTAATCACTTTTTTTGATCTCTATGACAAAATTGATAAGTTCAAATAAATGACTTAGTCATTTCATTCGGGTGCAGCCACACTCTTCCCAATCTTGTCTATTAAGCAGCCAGTGATATCAACTCTAATTGAGAGGGTTAATTCCTTCACTTCACTCCTGCTCTTACTTATGATTCGTAGCATGCCCAATCATACCCATACTTGTCAACCTTTTACGGCCACGTTAGGCGTATGTCAAAGCACACTAAAAATCACAATAAGAGACATAGTGATTTTCAGTTTAAGGATAATATTTCACATTGCAAATAGTGATCGCTCTCCAAAGTACATACTAGTCCTAATTCATCTCTATTCCCATAGAAACAAGCAACTAAGGATATTTAGAATGTTAATCTCATATCTTCTAGGTTCTACTAGCAAGGTCCTCAACCTTGATACCTCAAGTGTTTAATTAACATTCTTGGATATTTTATCAAACACATACCACAGGTCAATACATGATATGATAAAATAATGCCTCATAATTTTATTAATCAATAATAAAAGTTTCAAACAATGTATTGGGCTAGGGCTTTACGCTAACACACATGTCCTAGAAAGATAACCTCAGACATCCAGAATTTGCCTTTACTGAACTCAGCATACAACTCTTTTTCTTTCAACAACTCGAGTGCAACTCGTAAATGCCTCCTATAATCGTCTCTAGCTCTCAAATTCACTAGAACAACATCAATAAACACAACCACAAACTAATCTAAATAAGGTTGGAAAACCTTATTCACTAGTGCCATAAACATAGTTGGTGCATTCGTTAACCCGAATGGTATCAGAGTGAACTCGAAATTCCCGTATCGAGTCCTGAACGTTGTCTTCTCAATTGAAATATCCTCAACTCTCAACTTCCAATATCCTGACATCAAGTCAATTTTAGAAAACACTGTAGCTCCCCGCAACTAATCAATCAAATCATATATCCGTGGCAACGAATACTTTTTTTTCATAGTTACCTTGTTCAACTGACGATAGTCGATGCACAATTGCATACTACCATTTTTCTTTTGCACAAACAACAGTGGTGCTCATCAAGGTGATACGCTAGGTCGTATAAAAACTTTTTCTAGCAGCTCTTCTGTCTTTTCACCTCTTGTAACTCAACAGCTATCATCGTGTGAGGTGCAATAGATACTGGAGCTACTTCTGAAACAATCTTAATCTTGAAATTAGCCTCTCACTACGGTGGCATCCCGGTAACTCGTTAAGAAAGACCTCAGGATACTCACATACTATCTCTAGATCTCCCACCTCTAACTTAGGTTGATTCAAATCAATAACTGAAGCAAGATAGGTATCACAAACCTCTGGAATCAATCTCGCAGCTAAAATTGCCGAAATCAAACAGGAAGGAATAACCTTCCTCTGACGAACTAATAACACTCATCTCTCCCCTTAAACCTCAATCACAACTTCCTTTGAATAACAGTCGACCATAGCTCCATTTTTTGATAACCAATCCATCCTTAGGATAATCCCAAACACCGCCATCCTTAAAATAATCAAATCGGCAAAATAAGTCGACTCTCGAAATGAGAGCTCACAATTTCGTAAAATATGTTCGACCAACACTATACCACCAGTAGACATAGATAGAGAAACAATATAACCTAGATGCTCTACACTATGACCAATATGGTCTACCACTGACTCACTAACATAAGAACACTTAGAACCTAGATCAATCAATACCAAGGTAGCATTTGAAAAGATAAAAATAGTACCAGTAATCACATTTGGATCCTCTGCAGCCTCATCTCTAGTCATAACATAAACTCTAGCTTGTGGTGCTGACCCTGATGGTGTTGTAGCTCCACTAGATTCACCTCCTCCACCTGACCCAACTGCTCCACCTCTGGAGATTGTTCCTCCTCTAGAAGTAGATCGAGAACCTCGTCCTCCTCTACCTCTTCCAGTACCGGTCGATGTTGTAGTCTTGGCATCACCAACACTACTATGTCTAGACTAACCTCCTCCCTAAGGCTCACGTCTTTGTGGACAGTCCCGACTAAAATGTCCCGGCTAACAACAAGTATAACACAGTGAACTAGTATCTTTACTGGAATAGAAACCTGTACCTCAACCCAAAGGAATAGAAGGCCTAGTGGAATCACTCCTCCAGCTCCTTGCCCAGACTGTCTACTCTGACTACCACCTGACCTTCTAGGTGGTCTAGAATCTGTCTTCTTCTTTTTCTTGCTAGCTTACTGGAACTACATGAAATCCTCTATCTCTTCCCTTCAATTTTATCTCCCTCAACAGCTAACTCCTCTACCCTGATAACAGTCTCAAGCAACATCTCATACGTAGGAGGTTTCATTACAATCCTATCATGAATGTCATACCTCAACCCCGCTTAAATTTGTCTTTCCTCTTTCGATCTGTATCAACGTTCTCTGGAGCATAACGAGACAATCTGATAAGCTCTACCTCGTATTAAACAACTGTTATCTCTTTTTATTTCAACTCTAGAAATTCAATCTTCTCTTTCATCTGATATTGTAGAGGAGTATATTTATCAGCAAATCTTCTTAGAAAATCATCCTAAGTCAACACTAGAGGATCTTTCTGACTATCTAGAATCAATACCCACTAATTCCAAGCTGCTTTCTCAAGAAGAGATGTAGTATACCTCAATTTTTGCTCTGACGTACATCTCATATGAATCAGAATCCTCTCCGTATGTTTGAGCCAATCATCAGCCTCAACTGGATCAGTAGTATCCTCAAACGTCTTAGCCCACTATTTTCTTACTTCTGCAAAGTTTTTATCGATGTTCAGTTTTTACTGACTCCTTAATCCTCTACTTTGACCTCTCATCCATAATCTTCTGCATCATCTCCTAGAACGAAGCACATGCAAGATCATATGGAGGTATAGGCATCATAGGCTGTGCAGGCTACTCTAGAGGTGCTGGGGCTGACCCCTATCCATCAACTGAATCTCTGGACTCTCCAGTGTGATCAGGCGATGCGTTGTCTATAAGCTCCATCTTTTATAAAAATCACAAGTTTAAAAATCATTTCAGATTTTCAAATCACACAGAAATTTAAAATCATTGGCACAGTCTACAGAAAATTTAATCCCTACTCTGACACCACTAAATGTGGGACTCAGATTTAAAATCCATTTTTCCTGATAAACAATATAATAAAAGAAATGATATAGAAATGAAATCATAAAAACGAGGAGAGATAAAATATATACATGCTATTCATACAAAACAACCCAAACTGTTTTATTTTCAAAATCAAAACTTAAGCAAAAGAAAACTAGTTTGAAAAAAATTCAAACTCAAATTTACATGTATATACATGTACGTACAACATATGTACAAAGCAAAAATAAAAAATGAACTCTAGAGCCGGACCTCTAACGTATAGCTCTGGTACTCTGATCACCTCTGTCACTGTCCAGCAATAGCAACTACCTATGATCTGCACATCATTTAAATAAACTGTAACGCCCCAAAAATATAATGAAAATATCCAGATAAATAATATGACTTAAAGTTAGTCAAATTGTGAAAAATGGCTTAGAACGGCCTTGGGAACGGCCATAGCAAACTGTTTCCATAACCGTTCTTCTCTGCTGCAAGAACGCATTTTGTGTAGAAATTAAAGGGAGAACCACCATTAGAACGGCCTTGGATATCGTTCCATAGGCCGTTCCCATACATTTGGCAAGCTAAAAATGTATTTTTGTGTATAGGGAGAACGACCACCCAAACGCTTTGGCCAGGCCGTTCTAGAGGTCGTTCTGACTGACGGGATTCGAAATAAAATGCATGTTTTCATTAAAGAAGAGAGAGAGAGAGTATAATTTTCAAACCCTAAAAACACCCTTTCAATTGTCCCAAACCTCAAAACCTTGCTTCCCACACATAGAAACACATAGATTTTAGAAAGGAATATAACCTAGACGAGCTCTAGGGTCGTTGGACGGATTTCAGAAAGGTAAGTTCCAACTTTTGATGAAATTTATGTGATATAGAGTGAGTTTTATGTAGGGTTATGTGGGGTTTTATTGGTTATTACTAATGGCATGTGTGTTTAGCTTCATATTGTGAAAATGGTGAGAGATTGAGGATTCTAGGGTTTGCTAACTTGGGGATTTAGAGGAAATAAGAGCTAAAATATGGAATTGAGTTTTAATATGGGTGTAATAAGCAAAATGTGGTTTGATTTGTATAGGAGGTAGCGTTCGGGACCCGGGCATAGTTGAGCCGAGAGCTGACTTCACGGATCTCGAGGTAAGTGTACTTTTGACACTTACCATTATTATTTTTACCTCGGTGTGGTTAAGCATAGTTAATTATGCTTGACTATTAAAACGGTAATGGAAATGTGTTAATGAAAGGATTTGGCTGCTTGATTTGATTTGTATGAAATTTTTGGAAATTTATGGGAGTTCGTGGTTGATATGTGTTGAATGAACTTGAATTGCTTATTTTTGTTGTGATGAATAATGTTATTGTGGTAGTTGTGGTTGAATGGAAGATTGATTTTATTCGTTAAAATGTAATGGATGAGTGTAATTCCTAAGATGAGTTGATTAAGGGCGAATGGCCGTGATTGTGTGATTTCGTATGAAATGTTCTAGATGTGATAATATGTGGTTGTGATTATGTATGAATTCTCGTATGGAAATGCGACCTTAGGGCATGTGATGGTTTAGTGTGAAATGTCATGAAATGCATGTGTATATCTTTGAGAATATCGTATTCGATATGAATGCGTATGATTTGTGGTATGTGCTTGTGGTATGGTTGTGATCATATGAAGTGTTTCATGGATTTCATGTATGGTAAATGTCATTGTTTTGGCATTGCATGACCACGTTTGCATGTTCATGACGAGATAAAAATATGAATTGAGGAGCGTATTCTTAATAGGGGAAACCCTAAGGAAATCCGACAAAGAAAGGAGAGTGTGCTCACCGTCAGTAAATAAGGAGCGGGTGCTCACATGGGAGAGATCCCTAAAATTATGAATTGAGGAGCGTGTGCTCATTAGGGGATACCCTAAGGAAATTCGACAGAAAAATGGAGCGAGTGCTCACCGTCGGTAGATAAGGTGTGACACCCAAATTCGACTATCATCTTATGTTATTGTATTAATTCTCTCGAGATGAAAATCGGATTCGGACATCATAATGTTTGAAAATACAAGTAAAGAACATAATTTAAAAGGAAATATACATTCATCATTGAAAATAGAACTTTACAATGTTTGAGAAAGGCTTTCCAAAAATCAACCGGGGTTATAAGGCGGTTATGGTTACAAAAGAAAAGAAATCTAATCGATTTCATTTCAATTATAACCTAACAAAAGAAAGTATACAACAACATGTTAATTACAAATGTGTGTATGACATTTAACAAAAATTCATCTTTGTACACAGCCCACCTCAGTTCTTCGAATTCTGGCGTCGAAGTCGGAATTAAGCAATTATCTACCCTTCTCGTCAAAACAAAATCCCCTCAAGTCCCTGCCCACACGACAGACATAAAACGCAGTGAGTCACGACACTCAGTAAACAACACTTACCAAACCGACAAAATTCCCTATTTTCATTTTATCATATAAATTCAATTCTTAGCAAGCACAATGCCACATTCAGTCATATAATCTTCTTCGATAATCACGTCACAATCAAAATATCAAACGCATACAATCTCATAAGCCTCTTCAAAAGACTGAAAATCAGAGTTCCACGCTTGATCAAGAAGAACTACGTCTAGTGGTAGTCAACTACGTGATGTCACTGCCACCACGCGTACTCCAGGTACAAATAGACGAGTGGTCGTGGCTAAAGTACACGTGGTCACAACGACTGCGCGTACTTAGCTGCCACCACGTGTGGATCTCTGGTTTCCTGCATAAAATCTAAACACCAAACAATACACAATACTAACACTTCACATCATCAATTAGCATCTTCATTCACCTCTTAGCCAACATATATCATCAATTACACATTAAATTACATTCAATCAACTTGTAATCACAAAATCAAAGACCAACACACCATCTCATTGTGTCACTAATCAATCTTAAGCACATTCATTTACAATCTCCCACAATAACATATCCATGTTACATTCATTATTCATATGGCATGTTTCCACATATTCATAAATCATACCATAATTCAAAAACAATAAGTTTATCATTCTCCTACTCTAACACTTATGACACCAATTTCCTCATCTAAACAATCAATTTTACCATTCAAACACATTCCCATATAATCATGTGAAATGCAGCATAGTGAATGCGAATGCATAACCTCTAATGCATTTCAATATGATCACTTTTGTTCTCAAAACTAAGTTTTCAAGTTACGCCCTTTCTTGGCCATTTCCTTTTGACGTTTGCAAATGGGCCTTGTCGGCCGGGAGTATGTGGTTATAAAGTACTATGGTCCATAGATTTTACGCCCTTACTTGGCCTGAATATCACCCTTACTTGGCTTGGCATGCTCGAACACTATTAAGTGAAACGAGACTTCCACTGTGCCACGGTAAAGTATGTGACATATACTAACTGCAATTTACGCTCCCAAGAGCCATAACCACTCCCTAAATTCAATTGCTCACCATGAGATATCATTTACTTTCCTTTTATGTGCATGAATGTCATATGCAATGTCCATACAATCCCATCATGCACTAAAATGATGTCCATGCTATGTTATACACCCAAGGATACATTCAATCATCAGAATGTTCAACATGATTCCACCAAATTACATTAACATAGACTTTGAACATATATACACAAATAACCAATTTAACAATTTCCTCTTTCACAAACACTGTAAGCATACCAATTGTAACCATCACATCAACAATCTCAACACAACCTTTAGCATAGCCAAACAACATAAGCATACACTCATCATATCACATAGGACATTCCAAGCTATATCAAACTAACATGCTTCATAGTCACACATCAACACTTAGTCACACAAGCAACACTCATATTCCAACAAGAAAACATATAAACTAAGGAAACTTGCATTTATGTTGCTTACCTAGCAAGCAACGTCTAATGACCCAGTTGGGAACCTGTCTCACCGTGATTTTGGCCTCCTATTAATCAATCATGAATTTACATTAATCTTATATGCATGAAACTATGCAAAGACGAAAGATTAACGATGTCTAAGTGCATATATGCTTAAATAACCCCATTCTCTTTCTTTCCTCTCCCCCTCATTAATGTCTTTCACCTACCCTTAACTTAACTCTTTTCTCCTCTTTTCACCAACCACCATTAATGTTCCTTACAAGCTCCTACTCGTTTAATTCTATGATTCCTACAATCCAACACCATCGATATATCCTAATCCTTACGATCCTTCTTTCAAAACCCTTAATAAATTTCTATATTTTTTCCAATCTCTCCCATCATCTAACACCCAATTAAATTGACTATCAAAACACCTTCAATAAGGCCCAAAGAAACTTACCTAAGCAATGGAACACGAAACAGAACTTCGGTTTGGAAAACGCAAACTCGTCACATTTCAAAGGTTGCTTTCAAACTTCAATTTCGAACTCCTAAAACACGATTTAACACCAAAAATGATTACCACTAGATAGTATACTCATTAAGCTTCCCAACGAGCCATTATTTACTCAAATCGCAGCTCAAACGAAATAGATATGACGTCAGAAACTAGGGTTAAATAGAAAAAACGTGATTTACAAGAATATACAAGAAATCTTACCGAAATTCGATCTCTGATCGATTTCACAACTCCCGAATGGTAGGGTTTTCACAAGGAAAGATTCTAGCTGGGGTTTTTGGCTTTGTAGAGAGGTTATGGAAGAGAGATAGACGTGATTTATGGTGTAGAGAGAGAGAGAGGAACAAAACCAATGTTTATACGAATCAATTTTGGACGATTTTGCCCCCGAGTGCTCTTGGTTCACTGTTCCTTTCTTAACCTCTTTCCCGCTCGATATAATTTGTCCCGATTCTAGTTTCCTCTCAATTATATATCCGTAAATAAAATTCCCACTCACCTCATACCGAATTTTATTTAAACCTTCCGCGAAAAATTTATTCACATTTCCCTATATTATTTAAGATCTTTAGTTATTATCAAAATTTTAAGACGTTACAATTCTACCTCCCTTAAGGAAATTTCGTCCTTGAAATTTAAAATCGTACCTAGATCAGGAAATAAGTGAGGATAACGTCGGCGCATCTCCGCTTTAACTTCCCAAGTAGCCTCTTTCGGAGAGTGGAAACTCCATTTCACTTTTACCATTGGAATTTCCTTGTTTCTCAGCTTACGAACCATCCGATCCAGGATTTCCATTGGTTTCTCTTTATAAGTCATATCCTCCAATATATCCACTTTAGGTTCCTTAATCACATGGCTGGGATCTGATCTATACTTCCTCAGCATACTAACATGGAATACATCGTGGAAGCTCAAGAGTTTATCGGGTAACCTAAGCTGGTAAGCTAAAGGTCCGACCCATTTCACAATCTCACAAGGGCCAATAAACCTCGGGCTTAGGTTCCCGCTCTTCCCAAATCGTAGAACTCGCCGCCAAGGTGATACATTCAAGAACACCTTCTCACCCACCTCGTAGTGATTTTTCGTCGATGTTTGTTAGTGTGGCTTTTCTGACAGTCTTGGGCTGCTTTAATACATTTCTTAAAAACTTGAACTTTTTCCACCGTCTGCTGCACCAATTCGGGACCTTCAATCTGTCGCAGCCCTTCAATATCCCAAAACATTAGACTTCGACACTTCCTGCCATACAAAGCTTCATACGGTGCCATTCCGATGCTGGAATGATAGCTGTTGTTGTACGCAAACTCTATTAATGGCAAATGCTCATCTCAGTTATCTCTGAACTCCATAATACAAGCTTTCATCATGTCTTCCAGAGTCTGTATTTTGCTTTCTAACTGTCCGTCAGTCTGGGGATGGAAAGTTTTGCTAAATGCAATCTAGTACCCATAGCTTCCTGTAAACTGCCCCAGAACCGTTAAGTAGGCCGAGTATCCTTGTCAGATACAATAAAAATTGGCACCCCGTGAAGTCTAACGACTTCAGCCACATATTTCTCTGCCAGTTTGTCCACAGAATCATCCTACTTAATTGTCATAAAATGCGCAAATTTTGTTAATATGTCTATTATCACCCATACTGCGTCGTGACTGGGATATCGAACCACAAAGTCCATAGTTATTTGCTCTCATTTCCACTCTAGAATAGCTAAAGAATGAAGCTTTCCAGCTGGAGCTTGGTGTTCAGCCTTGATTTGCTGACAACTCAAACACTTTGCTACAAACTCCGCAATCTCTCTCTTTATGCATGACCACTAATAAAGGGGTTTCAAATCCCGGTATATCTTAGTAGTGCCCGGATGCACTGAGTACAGCTAAGAATGTGCTTCCTACAAGATTTCCTCTCTCAATTTTAGAAACCTCGTTCCACTTTCTTCCTGGCAAGTTTCAGCTTCTTATACTCCATCTATTTCTCCATTATTCTATCTCTCAGTATCAGTCTCACCGATATGTTCGCCAATAAGCCTTTCTCAATCACTTGAAGTTTCAACCGCAATTCTCTCAAAGAAAATAAGGACTCCACATTATAGAATATACCCTCCTCCTTCACCTGAGATTTCCTGCTCAATGTGTCTGCTACCACATTAGCCTTCCCAGGGTGGTACTCAATCGAGCAATCATAGTCTTTAACAGCCCAATCCACCTCCTTTGCCTGTAGTTGAACTCCTTTTGGGTAGTAACATACTTCAAACTTTTATGATCTATAAAGATCTTGAAGGTTTCTCTGTAAAGATAATGCCTCCATGTCTTTAGAGCATGTATGATAACTGTAAGTTCTAGATCGTGTGTCGGATAGTTTAGCTCATGTGGCCTCAACTGTCTCCATGTATATGCAATCATTTTACCATTCTACATCAACACACCACCTAAACCCATCCCAGAAGCATCAGTGTAGACCACGTACTCTCTGTCCTCTGACGGCAGAGTCAATACTAAAGCCTTAGTCAACCTCATTTTAATCTCCTCAAAACTGCGTATGAATGATGAAAATGGAAGAACGATGCCATGAATTTGCATGCCTATGTGCTTGGGGAATTGCTAAGAATATGTGATTGTGCCTTTATGTGGAGTGACGATATGTGCTTATGTATTGTGTGATTTTAGAAAAAGTGAATGTGTCCTATGCTGCCTGAAATGCTACAGGTATGTGCTCATAACTCCTTAGTTTGGGAAAACTCGTGTGTTGAGTTAAATGTCAATGGAAATGCATATGATGGTGATTGTTAAATGGTTAAGTTGAAACTGTATTATCTAAGGGAATAATGGTTTGATGTAAATGGAATTCTATTTTGAGTTAATGCAATTTAGTTTTGGTATGTGGCTTACTATGATAATTTAAAGGCATTGTTGGATGGGTGAGCCAAATGACATATTAGCCTAAGGGGTAAGTGGTGTTATGTGTGCGGACTATGTGTGGTAGCTTGAAAAGTAACCCTAGTGAATGCAACTGATATGTCTGCTTAGGAGCATTGTTGAATGTAGTGAATTAATTGTGCCATGTGTGAGTTTGTTGCGAAAAGTTTCTATTTTTCTGGGCACAGCAGGTCAGAACGGGCTGGGGAAAGGCCTATGCAAACTGTTCTCCCAACTGTTCTATTGATGAGGCAAAACAGAGAGGGAACGTCCTGGAGAACGGCCTGTGCTGGCCGTTCCAAAGGCTGTTCCCTTGTTACTGGCAGCTTAAAATTTTAATTGTTTTAAGGGGAAAATGAGTTCGATAATTGACCTAGTATGTAGTAGCCTAGTAATAACTAGGATTGATGCCTCACTTAAGAAATAATGTGAAGTTGCAAATGAGCATGGCATGAGAGTTTTGAAATATGTATAGACACGATACAAATGGCTACTGAAATACACTGGATATGCGTAGATATAAAGATATCCTATTTGGTTGTGTTTTGGAAATAAGGAAACTGTCAGTGACATGGCAACGGTGAGCCATTACATAATTAAGGCACAAACACGGCATCGTGTTCCACGAGCACGCCCGTGTTGGCCGAAGATTCCCCCGCACTTCATCTTAACAAGTATTTTTATATACTCACCTTTGTATGTTGTTGAATGTTGTGCAGAGTGAAAAGGTTATCTGATGGGACTACGTTTTCGAAAAGGCTAAGCATGCGATACTGAATGTTGTGCAGAATTTCTAACCACACAGCTTAGTTACATCTATATCAGCACACAAAATCATAGTTAAATACTGATATTTAAAACACAAAGCATCTTGTGACCCCCAAATTTGACTAACATTTCCATATATATTTTATTCTTTCTCATCAAGAAATGGTAATCAAACTTGGAAATCATTTTTTTTATTTTTATAGAATATAAATTTTTATTTAAAAGAATATCTTTTTGTACATGTTTGATATGTTATGATGTTTTTATATAGTTTGTATTATTGATTCGATTAACGACAAGAAAAAGGGTTAGGGTTCCGGCTAGGGTTTGCGAAATTTAGAGGCAAATTAAAGGAAATTGATAGGGCATACATTAAATTGGTAGTTATATTGGAAAGTATAGATATATTACTGATTGTATGTTATTACATAATTGAAATATATTTTAGGACGGCAGCGTAGCCGAGTCGGACGGGACGAGAGTTCGCACCAGTGCGAGTACTTGAGCTGAGAGGTGAGTATATCTCACTATTTGGCTTTATTAAAATGAATGGTTATAGATATATTTATTTACGATCGAATTATGAATGACTTTACGATATAGGTTGCTTTTAGATGTTTGATTTACGAACGAGATAGGAATATGATTTTAACGTACGAAATCGAAAATGCGAATACGAAAATGAAATGAAAACGAAAAAGAAAATGAAATGACTATATGTGCGTAATTATACGATTATGTTATATGTTATGATTTATATGAAATGATATATGGATCGTATTTACGATTCAAAGGAAAAACAGGTACGCAAAATGAAAAGGTATATGAAAAGGTACGTGAACGTGTTTATGTTTTCATATGATATATGTGATATGTGATATGATATGTGATTTGGAAAGGTGATGGAAAGGTGATAAATGATCGATCATTCGGAGACGGAAGTTAGGTCCACATGAAAAGGAGGTGGAAAACCGTGTTTTCAAAACTAATAGGGAAACGGAAGTTAGGATTTATTATGAACGAGAACGTTCAACTCGAACATATATGAACTGAAAACAATATAAGTTTAAAAGAAGGGTTTACCGGAAAATAACTGTTACAG
>CANYCX010691484.1:0-22556 GCA_948193385.1 Breynia disticha f. nivosa
CGTACGATCATAAAGATTCGAAGAAATTTTTTCTCAATTTAAGGTTTTTAAGACAATATTGTGGAGACAAAATTAAGAGGGACAATATGGTGAAGGCAGACATTAAGAGATTTTAAGAAAATTTTCTCTATTTATTCAAAAATTCTCAAATATAAGATTTTATGTGTTTCAAAAGTTTATTTGGAAAAGATTTGATTTGCTTCTCAATGAAGCACACAAGAAGAAAATGAGGGAGAGATTTTGTAGGCTTTTTATATAATGTAAGTTTTTTATTTTATTTGAGAAATTAGTAGTGTAAACTAGTGAATTATAGATTTTAACGACAAAGTGGGCTTTAAAGGTTTAATTGGCTCGATCGTCCGGATATTTAATAACCTCTTTTGTTCACGAAACAAGGGTTTCAACACATATAGAGTTAAAACACATATAGAGTTTGTTACAAGCTTTCTGAATAAGTATGGAACATATTATAATTCATCATTATGTGAAAAATATGCTCGACTAAAGTTTGGACGATTTTGCTACATTTTAAGAACGATGATAATTTCTACTTTTATATTTGGAAAAATTCAACATAAGAGTGAAGAGCAATTGATGAAGAATGGTTAGAGCTCATCATGTGTTGAAAGCTCATTTTTGCTAACAAGTCCATCTTCGTAAGTAAGTCTAACAAGCAATAATCATTGTGCATGTTTGTAAACCCCAAGATCAGCAAGTGGTGAAGTCCGTTTATTGATCATTAAAGTAAAAGAATATTCTCCGTGAATATTTATGTGCCCGAAGCATTATAAATAGGATTGTTTACTTCATATTATGGTAAGTGATATTTTCCGAAATACACTAAATCTGTGTTAAAATCATTATGCTAACATGGGCATCGAAGATTTCCGAGGAACTACCTGCTCAACTTTTTGTGTTTCCAAGTTTCAAGTTGTTGTTCAAGTTCTCATCTTCTATTTGTTTGTTGTTGAATTTCGACAACAATTTACATATTAGTCACAGTTTAATTTTTTACTTTTATTTATTAAATTACAAATATAACTCAGTTATAAAATATATAAAGTTGATATAAAGTTTAGGTAAAATTTGTATTAAGTTTAAAATCATAAAAAAAATTATGTAAATATTTACAAAAATTTATATAAAGCTAACATAAAGTTGCTATTAAATTTAAACCCATAAAAATTTATTCCATATTAATGTAATAAAAAAAGTAAAAATGACTAATATACAAAAATTTTAAAACAAACATATTATTACAAATAAAAGAGAAAAATTAGTACATCATTTAATTAATTTGAGAAATAAATTGCTTATTTTCCAAATCTAATCATCTATATATTATTAATAAATGAAGAAGAATGTTAAAATTAGTTAAAATTTTATGTGGTAAACTATTAACAAAAGACATAAAATTCAATGAGGAAAAAGTACTCTTATTTTATGTGACAAGCTATTAATAAAAAACTTAATATCAAATTATTAGTCATTTTTTATAAATAAAAAAGTCTTTGTTGACAAAATATTTAATTTTTAATAATGTTTTTCATTAGTAATACTTGGTCTTTAATAATTGATGAATGTACAAACTATTATAATTAAATTTTGATTATTTATAATTAATAATAACAAATTAATTAAAATATAATATTTGATATTTATTGAAATATAATATAAATAAATCAGGGCATTTTATAAAAAAAATTATCATATATGATAAGTGTTAAAATATGTATTAAATAAATAAAAGTAAATAAAAAGATAATTTTTTATTCAAATTGAATATTTGATTTCAAGTGGAAACTAATGTATAAAATAAAATAAAACATTTTTTTTGTCCTTTATTCAGACAATGCAGTATTGTGTTGAGGAATATTGTATTCGTCTTTTGAAGGACAAAATATAAAAAAAATACTCTAAATTTTTAAATTGTATTTGACTTTTGTGTTTGTAAAAAAAAGAATCTTAACAATTTATATGTTATAATTTTATTTCTAAAAAATATATTTTTTTTTACAAAATTAAAATAAATTTATAACTATTTGAAGATATATTTATTTAGAAAATTTCCTGTTCTTGTATTTTCAAAAATAACGATAATCAACAAATAAATATATAGTTCGATCAATATTTTATATAAATCTATTTGCATTAATTAACATATATATACTTTTATATAATAATTTATTATAAATTTGTGTACACAAAAAATTGTGAAAAATGTATATTTTTTCTAATTACTATCATATATATTTATATACACACACAGGGGTGGGCATTCGGTCTGTTCGGTTTGAACCGAACCGAAATACCAGTAAACCGAATAAACCGAAGTGTTTATGCAAGCCGAACTGAATTTTAGTTCTTTTTAACCGAACCGAAGTAGTCGGTTTGTTCGGTTCATTCGGTTTGTTCAGTTTAACCGAAATAATTTCCTTCCATTTATTTTTTGAATTTTTTACATATTTTGAAGTATTTAGTTGTCTTTTTTTATTTAATTACAACTTAGCCATTTTATTTTAAGTCTAGATTAATATTGAACTAATATTTAAATAAAAATTCTAATTAATAATTCAAACAAATAAATTAACATATATATATATATATATATATATATATATATATTATTTTAAAAAAAAAATCAGCTTATTCGGTTTTCAAAAATAAAAATCGGAACTGAACCGAATAAAGCGACTAATAAAACCGAATAAACCAAATAAACCGAACAAACCGAATCGAAAAGACCAAATTCACTTCGGTTCGGTTTGGTTTATCAGTTCGGTTCGGTTATGCTCACCCCTATACACACATGCTGCGCATTAATACTGGTTTGTTATAATTTGATGGGCAGATTTGATGTAGATAAAGTCATGATCTTTAACATGACTCAGCCGTGAGTTATACTTGCAACGGCAAGCTATGATGATACCATCAGGTTTTGGAAGGCGAAAAGCGGACGTTGTTACCGTACTATTCAATATCCGGATTCGGTGCTTGAATCATTCATTAGTTTTGAGAGTGTCTATTTTGTGAATTTTAGGAATTTTGCTGCTGATGCCTATAAAGTTTGGGTTTTTTTAGCTTGTTAAGCTTGTTAATTTGGTGTGGGATTTGATTGTGTGCAGCATGTTGATAGACTTGAAATAACTCCTGATAAAAGGTTCTTCTATGTGGCTGACTGGCTGGTAATCCTAAAATCCGTCTGTTTGATGTCAACTTAAATACCCCTCAACCAGTATTATATGTTTCTTCTGATCATATAGTTGTTGCATTGCATTACATATAAAATTGCAGGCATTTATTCTTTAACGTTGTTGTTTTCCCCTCCTGATCGCTGCAGGTGATGAGCTACGATTCACATACCAATTATGTTGTGGCTGTGGAATTTCAATGTAATGGAAACCGGATGTGTTCCAGATCAAAAGGAATGTAAAAATCGCGCAGATGTCAATACTGTTGTGCTTCGTCCGGATCAGGTCAGGTACTGTATGTCCTTTGTCATCTTTTGACATATAGCTTCTGAAAATAAAATGATGGGCCAATTAAAATGCGAATTTGATGAGCTTGAGTATTTGCATTTCTTGGTTGCAATGCTTACTGTAAATCAAAACTTTTGGATATTATTCAAGGGGAATTTATGTTCATTTGCATTTCTGCAACGTTAAAAGTTCTATGTCTTGGATGAATTTAATTAACACTTAATTAATTGAATTACTAGGAAACAGCATATTTTGATCTTTAGTTTTGTTGACTGCATTTTTCTTCTTCATGCTTCACAATAAACAGCATAGTATTAGTATCCGTGTACAATTGTTGAAGAGCTTTGTTTTATGGATGCTAAACAATTGCTTGGAAAATGGATATGAACATAAAGAACAAGGATAAAGAAAGTGGATAACTTGATTCATATCTGAAATCAGAAAACTAATTGCTCTATACATCAATTTTAATCGATTTATGCACCTTAAAATAATTGTTCTGTGCACCCATGTCGTCTTTGTTCTTGGTAACTCTTTTTCCCTCTTATTTTTAAGGATTTATATTCAAAAATTGATCACAATGATTTATTGTTTGAACTTAGGTGCCAGAGGTGGACACAGCTGTGAGGTCACTGGCAGTCATGTGGGATGGGAGCTTGTTGCGAGGGACACAGGTTACTGTTGAACCAGTTCAACCATGACTTTCTGTTTAATTTGACTACATTTCTAATGTAAAACCTGATTTCTGGAGTTTCAGACTACGACCAACTTTGAGCCACTTCATAAACTACAAGCACATGATGGATACATTCTCAAATGTCTTATTTCACCCGAGTTTTGTGAGCCACACCGGTTTGTTTTTCTTTTCTTTCTTGCTGTCGGTTAAATCTGTTTCATTTCTCCTTGGACGAAATCCTGTAATTAAGAAAATCTTAAAAACTGTTTTTTGATTGCTTTTCCGGGACACCAGCGCTGGGGGTGGGACTGCGTTTTCTCTGTAAGGTGCATATCTTATTAACCAGGTAATATTACTACTCCTCATGCAGTCATACTGAGACTGTATAAATCCGGAACGAGATATGCGAATTAAGGTAAGATCAATCGGAGTGATATTGCCTGAATCCCCTTTGTTGGTTTGTAATGGAAGTGGAAGCAGGAAAAAGTCTAGCAGTTGCAAAAGCAGGAGGTGGGATTGTGCGACTTATATGAATAAAAAGTAAAGAAAGTAGTGGATGCAATGAGGATGTGTGTCTTGCACCATTGGAATTAATATTCACGCTTTCATATTCTGGTTTACAACATTTTGTTAGTTGGTTTATTTTGTTATTGAATGCAGCTTCTTGAGACAACTGCAAGACTATGTTATGTGTCAAAGGGAGAAGAATCCGGGTTTTATGAGGGACACCACAAAGCAACTGTGTTGTGGTGTTCATGAGTAGGAATGACAAATATCCGGAACCCGTAGAGTATTCGTTTCTTATACCTTATGGGAAACGGAACGGGGATGGAGACACTACAATCCGCCCTTGACCTACCCAGGGAGCCGAACCCTCATCATCTTGATGACGCTAACACTTATATATCAAATTGTGCATTGCATGGTTCTTTATTCTTTGTGAATGGTAGCAAAGTTTGATATGAGCAACAAATTCCGTCGGTTGCATTGTAACTCACGGGTAATAATAATGAAAATTCAATTAATAAAACGATGGATTTTTATTAAACGCAATTCAAACTATGAACTTTAGATAAAAATTTACATATGAAAAAATAAAAGATGTGGGTTGAGGTATGTAGTGGGCAGCTGGGGATGGATGTCCGCAACTCTATGTAGCAGGTGATGCGTCAGATGAATTAACAAAATAAATCAGAGACCCAAAAAGTTAATCAAGAGGAATGTTGGTGAAAAAACTCAGTAAAAAGTTGGCATCAGTATTGAGAGCATCAATATCTGAGAAATCAGGAATTGGTCCTGGAACTACCACCTCCGATAACCACCACGATTCACCTTCCGGAATTATTAATTCCACCCGCTTAGTCGAAGACTGCTTTTTTCGCAGGGCACTTCGAACCCCCTTTTTAGGCCAACTCAGGCCGATTACATCTTTTACAACCAATTCCTTCTTTGCTTTCATGTTTGAACTTGGATTTTTTGTCGTCACTTTTTTGCCACGACTTCTTTTTTGAGGCATCGTTAGGGTGTTGTGTTTTGGAGATTAGGGTTTTAATTAGGGCAACAAAGAGATGGGATTTGATAAATAATGAGATTCGGTCGTCTTCCCTTAATTTATCCAAATCACACAACATATTGATTCATATCCAACGGCTCCAAAAAAAACACCGACATTACTACACTCCTAATTTGATTCCAATTCTTTTGCAGCCAATAGTTCTCTCTTTTGTGAAAGAGTTTGGTTTTTTTAATATAAATAAAATCTAATATAAAAAAAGAATATAATTTATGCTGTTTCACTGCTCCTTAATTCCAAAAACTACAACCAAATTCCAAATATCATAAGTAGAATTAAAAAGTTGAAGTTGATAGATAGATAGATGGTACACCAATATTAGATACAGTCTACACTAACTGCTCAAAATATTGATATGAATTGCATACAAACTAAGAACAACAAAGGAAAATTGAAACATTACAAATGAATCTAGTTTCAAACAAAAGCAAGGGAGGAACATACTCCTTGTACGCATAAGAGCTGACCTGATGACGCTTATCTATGCGTTTTGATGAAGACAAGCATCACTGTTGTTTGTGTTGTCCTGAGTTGGAAGCTTCTCCGCCATTTTTGGGCTTTGCCGGGGCAATCTTCGCTGGGGTTGATCGCTCTGACTGAGAGAATCGAATCAGTATCTGCATGAGGACGGTAACGACTGCCAAGGCAATGGCTGACACTGCAATTCCCTTCCATGAGGATAGGAGAGAAGACCATTGAAGGAACTTCAGGGCTCCAAAGGTAGTTAGGCATGCCCAAAATGCAACAACCTGGTTCAAACGCAAAATACAAATAATGCAGGGTAGAACATTGATATGGTCACGACGAGACAACGTGACATTCTGACGTATTTTAATCTGACATATTTTAAGCTGCACTTTAAAGGATCTCTAGAGATGCATCATATAATAATATCTCACCACAAGAGACTTGATTGGGCGACCAGTATCCTGCAATTCTTGATCACTGAATGTGTCTTCAGCTTTATGCTTATCCAATAATTCATCCTAGTTTGCCAAAAACCAGCCAACAATCATATGAAAAAATCTCGACAGATAATTACTGAAAAATTCAGGATATTATCGAGCTGAATGAACAATATAAAATGACCATCCAACAGAATGTAGTGACTCATCTTAAGCTTTGACAAAGTACCGTCATTACACACCTGCAAAAACACAATAGTGCACAACCTTAAATAGTATATACAAACCTTTGCCACAAATATGTCTCTACACCATTGCGCTACAGCATCATCTGTTTCGGGCAAATCCTTCATCAAATGACGCTTTATGTGTACATGAACCTGCACGAATACAATGTTTTCATCAATCAGAGCATTAAGCACATGATCATTTCTTGCAGCATTTTGAATTGCCCACGAGGACAAAATTTTTCCATATTAAGAACATTTTGTAGGATTGCTAATCCAAGCCTCTCATTTCTATACCAGTAACCATTATGTCAAAAGGAAAGAAGGGAAAAATACAAGATCCAGAAGTTTATACTAGCACACAAATACTAAAAATGCTCAGTTCATATCATATCGCCACAAATTTGCTTAATTCAACACTTCCCTAGAATCAAGAAATAGTAATGCACATGTTCTCTTAATTTATACTAACGGTTCAAGTTTTATTACAATCATGCACATAAGTGAAATCCAACTCAACAAAATGAAATTCAATAGCTTGATTGCACAGGCAAACTCAATGCAGCTGAACAACCGCTTGATAATGTGGACTCATGAATTATGCTTTGACAAATAAGTATCACAGTATTGGCCACATATTCCATTTCGCAACTTGATCATTTAAAATATATTTTTCATATATATTCACAATTAATTTTAGATTCTAATATTTTTAACAAATAGAAGGAGAAAAGAAAGATTAAATACCACGGAAGATTGGCCCTTGAAGAGTCTGAGCATTGTAGGTGGAGGTGAATTTTTAGGGATAGCTACTGTTATATCATAAACGGCTGGGACAAATGTGCGCATATTACTCACTGCAGAAACAAATCCCTGCAAACAACTCATGGTTAGACAGATGTTTTAGGCAGCAAACATAGATTAGAGGTAAAAGCAGCAAATTTAACAGGGTTTTGTTCTTTGAACAAGGGATTAAACCTATGAACTGAGAATTTTTTTTAAAATATATAGAAGCACTTGATGAACCCTCAAGTAGCAAATTTGACAGAGCTCCGGTACTTTCTTTTCAATTTATGCAAAAAAAGAAGTTAATAATAAGATTATGCTAGCATGAAGAGAAAAAGGAAATCAAAACTTTTTTGACATATCAGCAACACTCATAACATCTGTGGGAAACCATTAGCCTCAAGTATTAAAGAGCTCGTGAAACACAAGTAGCACAGCTCTTATTACAAAAAGATTTTGATAAAGCTAGAAAAGTATCGATTATCTAAAAGAACATGTGTTTGTCATCAGAATTACATAAATTAAAATAAGCATATGATGCCAAGCCCCATGAAACACTTTTTTCCCTCTCATTTATACAACTTCTTGGTTCTTACTTGAGAAGGCTCTATCTAGGATCATGACTCTAAAACACGCTGGGGAAAAAAAGGGGGAAGCAAGGAAGACCAGTTAATAAATCAAAGGGAAAGTTGGCAAGAATTTTACCTTTGTACGAGGTATCAACACATTTCTTGGGACAGGTAACCCTGTTGAAGCTGCATACTCCTGAGCTGCTAAGAGCTTTGCCTGAGTAAATCGGGTCCCTTCAACAAAAAGAGCCAACCAGAACGGTCTCGGGAAGTCCTTCAGCCTTTGGAGACCTTCCTGCAGATAGAGTAGCAGAAATTCGCAAAAGGAACAACAAACATAATATAACATAACAATAAAAATATATAAGAGTAAAAGAATCATAGTGGACTGTCACAAAGTGACCTTCATTGTCTTAACAATTATATGCAGACCGATATAATTACACATAAACATGTAAAATTGTTTTATCCATTTCAGACATACCTTTAATGTGTTTTCATCCTTGGCCCAGCTTCTTTCCAGAAAAAGATATTCAGAAAACCACATGGACCATCCAATGACCTGCAAGGTTTGGGTATAGAAATTTTGCTTTACATATATGACTATGCAACTGAGTGGAATCGACCCAAGCTGCAAGTTGAAGAATAGACAGCAATGGCAAAAACACAAAGGTAATACAAAAAGAATGACAAAAAATACATCAAAAACTGCCAACATATCATGAATCACAATTGACCTCGAGATCATAAGGCAATCTGTTTGGTTCTATGGTTGACATTGGGTGGCTGCATCAAATGGATATTCTAAATTAGAAACCCAGCCCTACTAAGGAACTATAGGTGATGTTCCTTACGAAATTGACATCACTTTCTAAATTTTATGTGATAAAAATTAATTAAATTAGCTTCTGCTATTATGATCCTTAGATATATTAGAGTAATTCAGCCAACTTGAAATAGAATCATCAATAACCCCCAAGTTCTAAAACCCACTGAATCAATCAGATGCAAAATTAATCACTACTTCATCTACACAGTAGTTAAAAATGCCAACATAATGTTCATAATAAAAATTAATATTAAGGAGTGAAAAGATAACATATTAACTTAATACCAAAGATAAAATCAACCCCAAATTAACAGGTGTAAAGTTCACACATTACCGGAAGGAATTTTGATGATTTTTTCATGACTGCTAATGCACTTCCAAGGCATCCCGACCTCTGTCATAAGCACGATGTAATCAATTAGCAATAAACATATATCCAAAGATGGAACCAAAACATAAATTCTTAAAGTAGAACAAAGCTAAAAACCAAATTTTTAGCCTGCACAATATTCAAGAATGTAGCTTAACATTGTGCATGTCAATAACCTTTTTAGAGCAGAGTTAAACATACATTGTATAGATACAAAAGATTTATTGCAGATTGTGGTTCTAGTCATGCTTTTTTTTTTACAGAAATCCAGAGATGTTTATGTGAAAACGGTAACATTTATATGTCCATATTTCAACCACGCACCTGAGCTACAACCCATCCAACAAGCCAGTCAATGTCACTTTTATGGTTACATATGACAAGAGCATGCTCTTTACCTGAAATATTCATCAGCATGAGTTTATATATAAAAATTTTAGCAGATATCAGAACCATAATAGCTTCTAAAATTGACACCAGCACGCAATGCCGTATGTTTGACGCAAATTTTAGCCTTACCCATTAAATGTAACGTCTCCCGATCAGTGAAAACTTGGATCTGCATATAAATGGCCGTTACATTGTAAATCACTTTATTCAGTGAAAAAAAAAACAGCATAACAAATTAATGTTAATTGCAAGTCATCCATAAACAAACAAAATTTTCTTTCAAACATTGACATGTGTAATAGTAGCTAGAATATACCACAAACTCAATAGCTAGAATACACCACAAACCATAATAGCTTCTAGAATATCAATCATTCATTAAGACGCTAGGCAATACAACAGAAGAAAAATTACCATCAAAGGAAAACCACATTCAGAAGTCAGAACCATCAATCGGCAGAATAAACATCACCAATAAATTCACAATCTAATCAATAATCACTCAAATACCTAAGCAAAACACTACAAGAAAAAAAAATAATAATGGTAAGAATAAAACATAGAGAGTTTAAAACCAAACCTTGAGCTTAGCCCACCAATCAACTAGCCAAACAAGCTCCAACCATAACAACTCCGCAAGAGCTCTATTAATCTTCCTATAACTATTCTTCGAAACCGGTCGAACCAATATAAAGAAAACAGCCTGAAACCGCAAAAAAAAACGGACCCATTACCACACAAACCTCAGATTGGAAAACTAAAACGAACACAGAAACCGATCGACGAGGAGAAATTAACCCACATAATCAATTTATGAAACGGAGAGTACCTGAAAGATATTAACGATGAGACCGGATAGAAAGAAGAGAACACCCAAGGGGAGGATAACAGCGGCGGGTGCAATCGACATGAGGGTAAGTTAGTTTGTGTAGCAGAAGGTAACGAAGCGAGTGATATGTAAGGGAAGTATATGATAGGTTAGTGAATGGAGTGGGGTTGATTTGAGGGGCTTGGGTTTGTATGTGAGAATGGAGTCATGCAATCAATGTGTGAGAGTGGCAGTTGAATTGAAATTGAGAGAGAGAGAGGATTAAAGAGGAACGGTGAGGTGGTTTTTATATATATCAGGAAATGAATACGGAAAAGGCAAACGAAAGAGAGAGACTATGGGAGTCTCCGCCTCTGATGCTTCTGCCAAGCAATCAAAGTTTTTCCTCCTTTGCAATTTTGTGAGTTAGAATGGAATTAATATAATATAAATTTTTAAAATATTTTTATTTATATATTTAAAGTATAAAATAGTACAAAATTTATTTTTAAATTAATTGAATTAAGTTTGAAAATTTTAATAAAATAATATACAAATTAAGTATTTTTAATAATATAAATTGATAAATATTTAGGATAAATTATTTTAAAGAATAAATTATTATTTAGAGAAGAATTAAATAATTTTTTTGACAAGAAGAATAATAGTTTAGTTTTATTTGATTTTAAATTCAATAAGCAATTTTTGGTCATTAGAGTTTGGGGAATGTCACAAAGCATGTTTAAAAAATCAATAAATGAGGCTTTGTTATGAAAGCTCTTTCATTTTGATAGTCCTTCTGTCCCACAAATCAGTATGAATTGTCATTTCTCTCTGTCTTATGACAGCTTTCTCTCTATCTTATGACAACATTATTACCATTCATTCATTTATTCTAGTAACCAAAACTTGTACTTCTTTCTGTCATTCCTTTATTTTTTAGTTTATGGAAAGCCCACTTTACGAAGTTTAGAAAGCATACAGTAAGTCGTCCATTTTGGATGATGAGGAACAAGGCATTGAAGTGGATATCGAAGACGATGTCCCCCTGGGAGAAGGAGATTAGAAATTTAGAGCTTTGCATGGTGGGTGAATTCGTTACCGAGAGTAGGATCACGTTAGAAATAATGAGCGACACGTTATCATCTTTGTGGCGTCCGGGAAGGGGTGTTTGTATCTTGAAGGTTGTAAACAACAGATTCTCGTTCAAGTATTTCCATGCAATGGATCTCAATAGGGTGGTGGAGGGAGGACCATGGAAGTTTAAGAACCACCTTTTGGTCTGGAGGAAAGTTGAGTCAGGAATGGACCTTAGTCTGGTTGATATTGATCACACCGCTTTTTTGTTGCAGATTCATGAACTCTCAGCTGGTTCAGGTTGGATAGAATGTGCAAAGAGATCGAAACTTTCTGGGCGGTTTTGTGGCTACGGACCAAAGAAATTTTGATAGGAGTGATCGATGCTTCTTTAGAGTTAAGACTTTAACGTCAGGAAACCATTGAAGAAAACTATAAAACTGAGAAGAAAAAGGGGTGAGTGGGTGATTATAAACTTTAAGTATGAGAAGCTTCCCACCTTCTGTTTTTTATGTGGTATGAGAAGCTACCCACTTTTTGTTTTTTATGTGGCATTATAGGAGATGGAGAGATGTTTTGTCAACGTCAATATGAGGATTCTACAAGGAGGCATGATATTTCTCTTAGGGCTAATTCTAAGAATAACATTCCTTTTACTAAGAACAAATGATTGTGGAATGATCTGGGAGCCTTGAGGGAAGCGAACCCAACGGAGTGTTTTTCGATTGGTTCAAGGCCTGAAGTCAAGGAGGCTAGTGGGAGCATAGGAGACGCTATGGAGGAGGGGTGGGAGAAGAAGACCAGATGCCTAGGGAAACAACACCTGTATTAAATGAGAGAGGAAAAGTGGTGTTGGGAAGTGAAGAGGTGGAGAAAGAGGGAGAAATAGGTAAAGAGCATAGTAATGATGATGAGGGTCTCAAGTTTGATTAGTCAAAAAGGAGAAGAGTAAATAAGGGTGGGCTAAACTTGGGTTTAGGCCAAGGGATTTTAAACAAAAAAAGCCTAAGAAGGTCGAGGCAAAAAAACAGGTCAATGGCGGGTTTTGGGGGCAGACCCGCCCTAAAAAATGAGTTTGTTATTTTGGAAATGTCGTAGGCTTGGCAATCCGTGTGCAGTACTTGGTTCACTCTAAAAGGCCGGATTTTGTTTTCCTTTCTGAAACAAAGTGTGAAAGTAAAAGAGTTGAGTGGCATTGTGAGAAGGTGAGCTTTTCAAATTTTTTTCTTTGTTGATAGAGTAGGACTAAGTGGTGGATTAGCCTTTTTCGTGGACTAACATGTTCAATGTTAATATTTTGAGTTCCTCTCATAACCATATTGAGGCTGAGGTGAGCGGCTTTGAAAAACTCTAGTTCAGGTTGTGCAGAATCTATGGGTTTCCTTACTGGAGGGATAGACATAAAACCTAAAATTTAATTGAAGAACTGACGAGGTCGAGCGATCTTTCTTGGGTTTTAGGAGGAGAATTCAACATCATGTGGGAGAACGAGAAGGATGGGGGAGTGGGTTACCCTGAGGGGCTAATGGAGGGGGTGGCTTGCAATGGGTGAGTTTATGAGAGGTTAGGTCCAGTGGGTATTGCTTCACTTGGGAAAGGGGGCAGAAGGTCCAAACTGGATAAAGGAGAAATTGGTTAGGGTATTGTGAATGAAAATTGATGTTAGACCTTCGTATAAGCTATAGTTTCGGTGTTGGAGACGACTAATTCTGACCACTTTCCAATTTGGATGGACCCTAGTCCAAAATGGCGAAGGAGGAGGAGGAACGGTCCTTTTTGGTTCAAAAATGCTTGGACTTTGGAGTCTAAGTGTGGTGATATAATCAAGGAATGTTATGTCGAATGGGAGCAAGAAGGGGGGTTGAGCATGCTTAAGGAACTGGATAGGTATAGGCTGAAGATAAGCGAATGGGGGAAGAGTGTAATGGGTAGGTTCAACGAGTGTATCGTAGAAGCAAAAAGGGGATGGGTAGATCTATTAAGGCGGCAAAGGACAGTCTAGGATCAGAGTCCTGTGAAGCAAAAAGAGAATATCTGGAGATATTAAGGCAGAAGGAAGTCCATTGGAAGCAACGAGCCAAATGTCAGTGACTTAAGGAAGGGGACAAGAATTCTCGCTTTTTTCACTATTTTGCTTTGAGTGGGCAAAGGCGCAATTCTTGCACTAAATTAAATGACAACGAGGGGAATTAGCGAGGCTAGGAGGATGGTTTAGACTCGACCATCGTAGATTATTTAAAGAGCCTGTTTTCTACAGAGGGAATGATTATTGGGGAAATTCTGAATGGGGTAAAAGGAAGACTAACGGAGGAGCAAAATCAATTCTTGGACTTTCCTTTCTACAAGAATGATGTAAAAGACGCACTATTTAATATGGACCTTTATAAGGCCCTGGGCTATGACGAGTTTAACACAATGTTCTTCCTACACAATTGAAATACAGTGGGTTGAGAGGTTTCTAGGTTTTGTCTTGACATTCTAGAAAAGGGACAGATTCATTCAGATGTAAATGAGACTAGGTGCTGGGAGGTCTCATTTTTGGAAACCAGAGCGTGTTTGTGCCTGGTCTGGCAATAGCTGATAATGTCATAACTGCTTATGAAATTCAGCATTTCATGAAGCGTAAGAAACAAGGGAAGTATGGTGGCTTCGCTTAAGTTAGTTATAAGTAAGGCTAACAACTGGGTTGAGTGGGAATATGTGAAAATTTAATGACTATAATGGGTTTTCCTTCTTCTTGGGTGTCTCTGATTGAGAGCTATATGTCTACAGTTTGTTAAAGGATCAGAATCAAAGTTGGGGATTTTAGACCTATCCGGCCGGGCAGTAGCTTAGGCAAGGGGATCTAATTTCCCCTTACCTCTTCTTGATTTATGAGGAGGGTCTTTTTGGTGTCCTCTCAAAAAGTCAGCAACAGGGTGGGATGAGTGGTTGTAGGAATGCCCAGGGTGCTCGTTCTATTTCGCACTTGCTTTTTGTCGATGACAATTACTTCTTCTTCAAAGCGTGTGTGTCGAAGGTTGAGGAGATAAAAATAATTTTGGGAGTTTATCATTGGGCGTCGGGATAATTGATTAACTTGTCCAAGTCTATTGTTTCGTTTAGCCCGAACACAAAGGAGTCTAATAGATTGGAGGTATGAGATTGTTTGGGGGTAGGCTCAGGTGGGAATGGAGAGATGTATCTGGGTCTTCCTACATTGGTGGGTAGGAGCAAAAAAGAGACTTTCAACTACATTAAGGAAAGAGTGGTGAGGAAGTCAATGGATGGGATACAAAACATCTGTCTAGAGCTGCTAGGGAAGTTTTGATCAAGGCAATTGGACAATGCATTTTAGTTTATTTTTTTAGCGTGTTTTTGCTTCCTAAGGGTTTTTGCAAGGATTTGGAAAAGATGTTAAACAGGTTTTGGTGGTGCGGCTGCAGAGGAAAGGGGATTAGATTAAAGAAATAGGGTAGGCTTAGTAGGAAGAAATTGCATGGGGGTTTGGGCTTTAAAAGTCTCCATGAGTTCAACTTGGCGATGCTAGGGAAATAGGTGTGGAGGATCCTTACTTTTCTGAATTTGCTAGTGGCAGAAATCCTCAAGGCAAGATACTTTCGAAATTACGAGTTCATGAGTGCAAATGTGGTGGCAAATCCTAGTCTGATTTGGCGAAGTATTATTTACGTGCGAGATGTAGTGGGTTTGGGTCTTAAGCGAAAGGTTGGCGATGGGTCTACGATTAATGTATTTGGCGAGAGGTGGTTGTTGTACCACGCTAAACTTTGTGTGATGACTACAACTCCCCCTCTCAGAACAATATGAAGGTTTCTGAGTTGGTTAAGGAAGATGCTTCTAAATGGGATTTGGAATGGATGGAGAACCTACTAAACAAGAAGGACATAAATGAGATTTTGAAGAGTCAGCTTAACACGAACGATGAGGACTCTTTGTTATGGGGTCTTGATAGGAAGGACATTTACTCGATAAAGTCTACTTACCACGCTCTAAAGTTAGCGAGCGTTAGTCTGGTGAGGAGTGTGGTTTGTGGAATAAACTTTGGGGATTGAAGATTCCATCTAAGGTGACTCATCTCATTTGGAGCGTGTTAAATGATTGCATTCCAGTTCTGGTTTGCCTTCAGGCCATGGGTGTGCAAGTGGAGCCTGTTAGATGCTCTATGTGCAATAAGGGGAACGAGGATGTGGGAAATGCACTAGTTGAGTGTGTTTTTGCCAGTGAGTGTTGGCGGTTCCAGGGTGAGGTTTTCTTGAATGATTTGGGTTCCAATTATGAGGGTTACTACAAGATCTAGACTTGTTTCAAAAAATGGAGTGAGGATCGTTTCAGGGAAGCGGAGATTCTGATGTGGTCGAAGTGGAGTAATAGAAACGATCGAGTTTGGAGGGGGTGGTAAGAGATGCTAATAGTATTGTAGGCTCTGTGAGGAGGATGTTCGAATCTTGGAAGGGCAACAACAGAGGGCGTTGTGATAAGGGCAGGTCCCTCGGTTGGCAGTCTTGGGCTGGAACGCTGGGTGAAGCTCGAAGGGGTTGGCTGAAACTTAATTCAAATGCTACGTTTGATTGTGTGACGAGTCGTGCCTCGTGTGGGGTTTGGTTAGGGACAACCGGGGCAAAGTTTTGGGGTTTCTCTTAAAGGGGCTTGGGTGCGCATTTAATGCACGAATGGCTGAGATTTTGGGAGTTAAAGAGGCAATGAGTTAGCTGAAGTCTTTCTGTATGGGAAGATTATTGTAGAATCTAACGCCCTAGATGTTATTTGTAATCTGGTGAAGGGTGGTGAGAACATAACTTACTTCAGCAATGTTGTTAGAGATTGCAATTCTCTTACCGCTTCTTTTGAGGCTTGTAAGTTCATTTTTGTGAAAAGATCTACGAATGGTTTGGCTCATGTCTTAGCACAAGCTTCTCGTTCTATGTTTGATCTTAGTACTTGGGAGGCGATGTCCCCAATTTCTTATTGTACCAAGCTTCTCGTATATCGCAAATGCCTCTGATCACATCCAATCTGGTCCACTCGCAGCTACCTACGATCTGCACATCATTTAAATAATGAAAGTATTGATTATAAAGATATACTAGTAAGTGAATCACAATTCATTAAGAATAAATGAAATGCAGGGGAACAACACGGGTCGTGCCGGATGAACACGAGGGCGTGCTCATATCAATCTCGCAAACAACACGTTGTGCCAAATCAACACGAGTCACGTTCAAGTGTTAATTTCTAGGTAACATGATCGTGTCAACTATGAACACGATACCTTGCTCATAATCTCTTCCTAAATTACCCAAACACGGGGGCGTGCTGGACAACACGAGGGCGTGCCAAACTTCTATTTTGCACATTAAATTTCTGATTTTCATGTATGTTGAGTTTTAGTTGTGTGCTTTCAATCATATACATTTCCAGTATATCATACATATCACATGTACATTTAAAACATGATTTTAAACTCAATTAAGAGTAAATCACATAGTAAGCACTTCATACTTATACATACCATTTTAGGCAATAAAACTCACAACTCAACAATACACCAAGCATAACAGCTCAACAACTTAAATATGTCCAGCATTCATTATAACATAACAAGTTTAATACACCAATAATGAATGCCACACAATCACGTATGCACATGCACACATATTTCCAAAGATGAATGCTCGGGACTTACATATCTCCAATAATTGACCACGACCATATAGGCCAAATATCGATCATAAAGACCACGACCATAAAGGCCAAATAACAACATCGACCACATGGGCCACGACCTCAAAAGATCAAATATGCTCACACATATGCTCACAAAGTAACTCACATGCTTCCATATTCATCGTAAATAACATACGACTATCAAACACGACATAAAGTCAATCGAGCATGCAAATAACATCATTTCAATCATGAGCATATTCACACAATTCATAATCACATATGAATTAATAACATAAGTCCAAATCTTCCTTAACATTAACTTTAGCTATTTAAAGCTTTTAATGAGTTATGGTTAAGGAAAATCCCTAAGTTTTCTAACACTTATATCGTAAATGTGCAAAATAACTAAGTTGTTTCTTCCTAAATTCTTCCTCTGGAATCACTCTCCAGGGTTTCCTTCACCAGCTGCTAGCTTAGATCTCTATTCCAAATGGATTGAATTAGAATAGATTACTCGATATCTTTTCAGACCACACGACCTCGAGCACGGGTCGTGCCATGAAATCTCAGCACGAGTTTCTGTTCCATCGTGCACGATCTCATTCTGCAATTATTTCGACACGAGGCATCCCAATTTTTTCAGGTTGAGCACGAGGTCATACTCGTATGCACCCATGAGCGTGGGGCATACTGCACGAGCGTGTTGACTGCTGTTTTTCACAATTCTTACCTAAATCGATCCAATTCGATCCCATTTTAATGTATTTTCAAAATCTTTAAATTCTAATAATTCCAGGACGTTACAATATGGATGATTGAAAATGTACAATTATAAAATATTTGTGGATATACAGTGGACACACTGTGGATATTTTATACACATGTGGATGTTTTGTGGATATGGCGTGAAAGAACAGAGAACATTGTTGTGACAAAATATTAAAACAAGTTGGACACAATGTGAACATTTATATGTACATGTGGATTAATTGTGGATAACATGTGGAAATTTAAAACAAAAGACATAAAACATAAGACAAATACATGAGCACATTTAAATTTAAAAAATACAAGGGTGAACACTAATTGGATATGTTGTGGACAAAAAATATGAATGAATGAAATGTACAATCCTAAAACATTTGTGGACACACTATGGACACAATGTGGTTGTTTTCTACACTTGTGGATATATCGTGGATATGGTGTGGAAAATATAGAACATTGTCAGAACAAAAATATTAAAACTAGTGGATACATTGTAGACACAATGTGAACATTTATACAAACATGTGGATTAATTATGGATAACATGTGGAAATTTAAACACAAAAATAGAAAACATAAGTTAAATATGGACAAACTGTGGGCATAATGGGGATATTTTTTATACTGTGGATGTATTTTGGATATACTGTGGAAAACAGAAAATGTATTAACAAAATATTAGAACTAGTGGATACCTTTTGGACACAATGTGGACATTTATATACACATGTGGATAGTTTGTTGATAACATGTGAATTAAAAAAAGACATAACACATGAATTACAATACATCAGAACATTTTAAATCTAAAAAATTAAATATGTGGATACTAGGTGCATATGTTGTGGACAAGCAAACTAAAAACATAACTCCAAATACACAAGCAAATAAAGATGAAATTAATTAAAATCATTAGTTCTAACAAAAAAACTTAATAATAAAACCAAAGCCTGTTGAGAGAGTTTCATAATCTAGAAATTCGGCATGTGTTTCCTGAAGCTAATGGCTGCGCAGATTGGCTTGCCAAACATGGACTTCATCTCAATCTTGGCTTTCATGTTTTTCATAGTTTTCCTTTTGAGTTGTTTTGTCTTATGTATTTTTACACTATAGGCTCTAGTAGCCTTGTTTATCCATTTTAAAATAGTAATAAAATGATACACCTACTTCCTTCGTCTGGGGCAAGCCTAGCTGGGTCTAGGAATGGGAGTACCATTATAGGGCAGGTTCAACTTAGTTGATTCGGCTTTATAGTGGGTTGGTCTCCTTTTTTTTAAATAAAAATAAAACCAAAATGAAATCATAAATAGAATATACACTTAAAAAGTTTGAAACATAAAAACGCTGATAAAGTATATCAAAAAGAAAAATCGTTAACAACAAAAATCTAAAAAAAGAACTAAAAATAACAAAAATAGAAAAAGTACCTAACGATCGCAATCCAAAGGAAATGAAGAAAATTATCGCTTGCAAATGGAACTTCAAAAATCAGAAAGATGAGCATATACGTTATTCTATGATTCGGTAACACAAATTTTCATACACGTCAGTAAACACAAGAAAAATGAAGAGAAAAGGAAGAAGACTATCGCATTCAACAAAACTCTGAAAAAGAGAAGAAGAAGGGACAAGAGAACCAGATTATAAAGAAAATAAAAAGACACAAAGAAATAAACCTAAAAACTATCAAAGAACAATTAAGCAACATAGCTTGCGAGGTGGATCTGGTATGGAAGTAAAACTGGGCTACTATAATAGGTTGTATAAATAGGTGTTAAAAAAGGAAAAGGTTACTGAAAATGTCATACAATAGTGTATGAATTAAAAATGTGTTATTAAAGGAATATAAAAACGATTAGGTGACACTTGGTGACCTTTAGCCCATAATCTATTTACTATAAATGAGTCAACCCATTTTAAAAAATTGGAAAATTACATAAATGACATCTTTTTAAAGTGTATATACATATATATAATCACAAAACTTAAACCACAAAAATGGCATAGTTTCATTTAACTTTAACCTAAATAGCATATTTTTTTAATTTCAAAATAAATGTCATTTGGGAAATTAAAAATGGCCAGTAAAATTGTTATTATTTGAAAAACAAATACCTAAATTAAAGCACAAATTAAGGAGTGTAATTACAATTGAATTTATTGCCTTTGAATTTTGAAAAACAGAAATTGAGAATAAGAAAATCCTTCCCCACCAGAATTATCACTCAAACATCTCTCTTTAACAAGTAAGGACACTATCAAAATCCAGAATTTCACTCTATACGCACAGAAAGTTCAAAGGAATCGAGATATAAAAATAGAGGTAAGTTTTTAAACACAAATATACACATTTTTTATATTTATCATAAAATGAAAAAAACTGAGGTACTGCTTTCAATATGATGGAATATGAGATGATTTCGACGTATTAGTAGAAAAGATTTGTGCTAGCATTAGAATAAAAAACAGACACATATAGACTAATAAGTTCTTACAAAAATTCAGTATAAATATAATAGACAAAGAAATTTCTATAAAAGTTTTAAGATTTAATATAGTTTTTCAACAATAACCATAAATAATGACAGAATGCTGGAGTTTTGCAAAAAAAAAGCTTAAAGACATGATAAATTAAAAATTAAACACATAAAATAGTAACAAATTAAGATACATTTTGACACAAAATTGAAAATTACAAAACATATTAAGACACGATTAAAATGTATAGAATAAGTATTTTTACGAAAGAAAATCTAAATGTATCCAAAACATTACAAATATTCTTATTAATATAAATATACAATCTAGCACAAAATTCAAACATAAAACATATGACAACCAAATCAAAACACATTTAGACACGATCTTTTTCCCTGCCAAAATTTTCTGTTTCCCTTCACGCTTTGAGACCAACTTGTCCACTGTGAACTCCAATTTTAGAAACAATCATTTTCGAATAAACCTTGCATTTTCACCATATTTTTTTTCTTTTTAAAACAAAAAAAACATACGAGAGAGAAAACTATGAAAGTAAGATTGACAATCCATTAAGTAAGAACAAGGTGGTCATCCACTAAATAAAGTTTAATATGCAGAAGCTGTGAAAAATTGTTTACATGCAATGATTTCAAGTCACTTCTATACTAATATATGTATAGGCATACAAATAAACATAACCAAGACCATAGGAGCTCGACCTTCCGTACCGCACTACTAGCCTCATCGATCACTTAGTCCCGTCATTAATACCTGTCACTCTGCACATATTCAACAGCAAAACAAAGGTGAGTATATAGAAATACTCAGTAAATGAATCCCTATAGTTGTTAAGCTGAATGCGTAGGGGAACCTTCTGCCAATACGGTATGCTCGTGGAACACAATTGTTGTATTCGCGCCTAAATTCCCTAATGGCTCGTTGTTGCCATGTCACATACAATCTTTTAAGTGTTTTAGATGTTAAGGAAATCATCCTAGAACATTAGCTTGCTTTACATAAGCATCAGTACATTATTCAGGCCATCCATATTTCATTTATTCACATTCAAATCAATTCATAGCGAATACAAAATCATAATTAACTTTATGATATACTATCCATTAACCACAATGTAAACATACATTCAAACCATTTAAGTATAAGGTATAAACCTTAACTAAACATTTGGAATTCAGAGATACACACGGGTTTAACCATGACTATGTGTGGTGATAGAAGACTACACGTTGTCGCTACTACTGCGTGTAGTTCCGGTACAGACAAATGGGTGGTCGTTGCAAAGTATGCGTGATCTTGGCGAGCGCGCGTACTTTGCCGCCACCCCGCGTGGATCCCGGATTCCCTAGAAAAACACAAAACAACACTACACATTTGTAAGAATGATTCTTAATGCCAAAACATATCATCACACACAACCAAACTTACTTAATTCAACTTATAACCACGTCTCCTTCACAATTCACATTATTATCCATACTCAACTTTTATCTAATCAATGGCAAGACATACCAAATCAGACAACATGATCCATTCCATATCAATCCAACATTTAATTTCATATAACATTCACAACTTCCATAAAACATAACAATTTGACATATATTCAATTCAAATCAAACATAAGTGCGGTATAATGATGTGAATGTATGATTCCTAATGTAATGCCCCAGAAATTCGTCTAGCCTAAATCGAGAAAAGATGTTAAGATTTAAAAACATTTCATGATAATGAGTTTAATTATGTGACTAAGTGTGAATGATGCAAAAATTAATGTCAATGGATGTTGATTTAGTTGAAAAGATGGTTGTCCAGGTTGGAGAACATGTAAATAGGAGTGTGCGCTTATCGGGAATCGAAAAGAGTCAAAAATGACTAAGTGTTGCAGACTGCACCTGAGTAACGTTCATTAGCACCAGAGGTAATGAACGTTACT
>CANYCX010691492.1:0-12407 GCA_948193385.1 Breynia disticha f. nivosa
GTATTCAAAGATAACATATCAAACTCGATCAAAACATACCACACAGGCATAATCATCAATCAATCGAAACATATCACTACAAACATAAACCAACATCTCAGGTTCACTATAAGTCGTCTAACAAATCAACATTTCATTATAGGCACTTATCTTTATTTTGCTTAATCAACGTAATTCCAAATAGATTACGATTCAATTTAGTAAGCGTAAGAACACTTACCTCGAAAACAAGCAAAACAATAATCAACACTGGCTCAGCAGCCTTCCAGTCATCGTACAAATCCTCCTGTACAAAATCAATCATATATAATGCATTACTAACCAATTCAAATATTGATTCTAACTTTAGAATCATTAAAATATCTCATTTTCAACCTTAAGTTAACTATATGTTAACTTTTCCATTAATTCCTTTTAACATCCAATCTTCTTCAATTCATTTCTAAATAATTCCCAAGACATCCTTCAACTCTCAACACTTATTCATAACCATTTCCAACAACATTTCCATAGCAGATAGCCACAATTCAGTTCAATGTAAACCAATTGTCAACTTAACATAAACTTTTGGCTTATGTCCTTCTTCCATCAATTTCCCACACATAATTCATTCTCACATATACTTAACATCAATTTCAATTTCTCAACATCATAATTCATCATTTTCCATCAACATAATATCAAATTAAATCTATTTAATCTAACAAAAACCAACTTAAAACCTTATATAAACCATATATCAACCATCATATCTCCTTACCTTGTTGATCTCTTGCAACAAAACTAAGATAAATTCACTTCCTCCTTGATGATTCTTCAGCCCCTTGAGATTTCATGTGGCTGTTCTACAGAAATTTTTGGTTTGTAAATGTAAAGTGAGGTTTTGTCGGTTAATCGATCGAAACATATATTTTTTTTCAACAGAACAGGTAAGAACACGGAGTGGGGAATAAGTGTGCGGAGTGGGAACGAATCCGCGTTCTTCTCTCTCCAGTCCATGTTTTTTTCTAACTCCAAATTTTTCGATTTTCGTCGATCGTTTCGCGTCAATCTTCGATCAACCTTTCGTATACCTTTATATATTAACATTTAAACACATATTTATCGTCATTTTACGACGAAAAATATCCAGAATGTTACAAAATATATGAAATTTTATTAAAAATTTTAAAAGATTAAAAAATATTTTGTTGAAAAAATAAATTATTATATTTAAAAAGAAGTATTTTTATTAAAAAAAATTAATGCTATCAAACAACTAAGGACTCACTTGGTTGAAAGTAAGAGTCTGTTTGATAAAACTGAAAATTAAGTACTAAAAAATTAAGTGATGAATTTTAAGTGTTGAATACTTAATCTGTTAATAAAGTCTGTTTGTTTATAATTGAAAATTAAGTTCTAAATTTAATTAGTTGTTTGACAAATATGACTAAAAGTAAATGAATTATTATTTAAAATTTGTACAAAATATCAAATATAAAATATGAAAAAAGTAGGTAGAAGAATCAGAATTATTTATTTTATGAATGCAGAAATTAAAAATAAAATAACTTACAAATTTGCATATCATATTTTTTTATTTTGAATTTTCAATAATAATAAAATTATAAATAATATTTGTTTTAATGATGATAATAGCAAAATTAATAATTTGATTTTTTAAAGTCATAACTTAATAATTATTAATAAGTATGTAAAAAAAAGATATTACAAAATAAATATATGAAATTTATCTTTTAATATTTGGATAAATTTCATTATGAAAAATTTTTAGTTATTAATATATAATTGTTAATGAAAAATGTAGAAGAGTTAATTACTTAATATATTAAGTTAAAGATTTTGACTTATAAAATTAAGTGATTTTCTGACTTAATTGGTTAAGTTAAGTAGTTATATTTTTTGTGTTATCAAATGCACTTAAAGTAATTAAATGCTTAATATTTTAGATTAAACACTTATTTAGTGTTATCAAACGGCCCTAAGTAAGGAGAAAAAGTTATACTTATTGAGAAGTGTACAATTTTATCTTACTTGTTTGCATTTTTGAATTCGACTTTTCAGGAAGTCAAACTCCTTACTTCCTTTGTTCAAGGAAAGTTAATTACTTAGCAAAACTTAGGTAAGTAGTTCAACGAATGTTATACTATTACATACCTGAATTTATTTTACAAAATATCTAATTGGTTATTTATGAGTACAATTATGTATATCAATATTAATTTATAAAAAAATCAATAAATATTATCTGCTTTCTAGAAAATAAAATTTGAAACAAACAACATTTATTCTTATTTCCTAAAAAGTTAATTCCAAAAAAATACGACTTTTCAAGAAATGAACTTGTCAAAAAATCTACTCATTGAAACCAAGTAAGGTTTAAATATCCTATCGTAAGTCAAACAGATGTTGCACTTTCTTCCAAACAGCAATAAGTCATACTTGGTAAAAATGAGCATAAAAATTTTAATTGAATATATTTACAAGTTATTATTTTATATTTCAGCCAATAAAGTCAGTTATTTATATAATTGAAGGCTTATCAAACTAAATGAATGAAAAATTGTTAATACCACTTACAATTGGGTCTCCTTCTGACTAATGAAATAATAGGAACGGAGGAAAAATTACGATTTTTAAGTTCAAATCAAGTTTATTACAAAAAAATGCAGGTAAATTAGGTTGGTAAGTAATTATTTTAATTACTTTGACATTTTTTTTATAAGTAGTTTTCGCATGTACGTGTATGGAATTGAGTAATTATTTTAATTTTATTTTTTTTAAATTAAAAAATTATTAATTCATTTATGGTCCTCAAAATATCCATACCACCACTAAATACTCCCCGAAAGGAAGGAATCCAATGACAAATGTTCAAAACCCTTCTCCAATTTCATTGTTCATCAGTCAATTTTTTTTAATTTCATATTTATTATGCTTGTTGTTTTTGTTACCTTCAAAATTAAGGTTGGTTTTGAATGAGTATATTTTTGTTGGTGACAAATTATATAGATTTTAAAACTGAAACAAATTTACATTTTTTCCTAAATTAACATATTGAAATAATACTTTTCTATTGCTAAATAAGAAAAAAATTAAAAGAAGCAGACACCTATATTTTTTATTATCCTATTTCTCATTCATATTTGGAAACCTATTTTATAGAGCATAGCCACAATAATTACGATTAAGTACTCATTTAAAGATGTTAATTTCATATTATAGAAAGAATAAAGTATTTATTGAATAAAAACAGCCCAAATAAAAACAAAAAAGAGAATCCGAATAATTAATTTATTGAATTGAAGAAAGCAGAGAGGGTGGTAAGTTGGTAAAAATATATTCACGGCACCGCTTGAGTTGAGGGCACACACGTGCGAGAGGGCCGACAAGAGTCCACTGGCACGCTTGAGAGTGGACCCCACTCACTGGCAGAAACAGAAACAGGAACAAAGGACACCGCACCGCTCCACTCTCTCCAAAAAAGCAAATAAAGGAAAAAGAGAGAGAGCGTAGGTTCAAAGTTTATTCTTTTGGATTCACCACAGATTTTCATTATTTTTTCACAAGAAAAAAAACCCACAACGACAACTCTCTCTCTCTCTCTCTTCTGGAGTCCTTATCTCTTCTTGTTTCTGTGCTTTCTCTTTTATTCTGGTGGGAACGGAAGCGCTCTGTCCTTCGTGTAATGGAGTTTTTAGGGTTACACTGACCCTTCTCTTTCTTTCTCGTCATACCTTCACATTTTCGGACTCTTCTATTTTCAGGTGCTTCTTCTTCTTCTTCTTCTCCCTTTATTTCGCTTCTGCAGTCCTTGCACTCCTTTTTTCCTCATTTCCTTGGGGAAATGCACCAAACTTGATACTTATACTTCTTACGTTGGTCGAAAGCATATCCATGTGAACACGCCGAATTTCTTTTTTCAATGCTATTTATATTTTTTTTTCTTTTGGATCTTTAAAGTTTCACACTATTCAAGTGTTCATTAACGTGCGACGACGTTTTTGTGTCGTTTACAGATTTCAGATCTGAAGATTGCTGTGGTTCTCACTTAACACCTGTGTAAGTTGATTTCTTTTGTTTAAAAGATCTGCAATATTTACTGTTTTTCGTTTTGTCTTAAAATGGTGTCGTGTTGTGAAGCAGTATTTGTATGTGTTATAATATGTCAGCTAGGGAGCGTTTCACTTTCTCCGAACATTTAGGCTTCTTTTAGGTTTTGGATTATTGTTGTTATCCTGTAACGGCTAATAAGGATTTTTTTGAATTTCATTTTCAGGGTTTTTTATCCAACTAAAAAACAAGTGTTGGAGATAGAAACTTTTAAGCTAGAGATTCGAGGGTTTTGATTACATTCAAGATGCAACAAAGACCGCCACCGGAGGAGTTCCTCCTAAAGGAGACAAAGCCTCATCTCGGAGGAGGAAAGATCACAGGGGATAAGCTCACAAGTACCTATGATCTCGTCGAGCAAATGCAGTATCTTTATGTCCGGGTTGTTAAGGCCAAGGACTTGCCCGGGAAGGATGTGACGGGTAGTTGTGACCCGTATTGTGAGGTTAAGCTCGGAAACTATAAGGGTACTACTCGGCATTTTGAGAAGAAGTCAAATCCTGAGTGGAATCAGGTGTTTGCATTTTCTAAGGATCGGATTCAGGCTTCGGTTCTTGAGGTTACTGTTAAGGATAAGGATACTTTGAAGGATGATTTTATGGGTAGGGTTTTGTTTGATTTGAATGAGGTGCCGAAACGTGTCCCTCCGGATAGTCCATTGGCGCCACAGTGGTATAGGTTGGAGGATAGGAAAGGGGAGAAAGTTCATAAGGGGGAATTGATGTTGGCGGTATGGATGGGAACACAGGCCGATGAAGCTTTTCCAGAAGCTTGGCATTCTGATGCTGCTGCTGTCAGTGGAATGGATGGTTTGGCCAATATTCGGTCAAAGGTTTATCTGTCACCAAAACTGTGGTATTTGAGAGTTAATGTCATTGAAGCTCAGGATTTGCTGCCAAGTGATAAGGGTAGGTACCCGGAAGTGTTTGTGAAAGCTATCCTTGGAAATCAAGCTTTAAGAACAAGAGTTTCTCCTAGCAGGACTATTAATCCAATGTGGAATGAGGATCTCATGTTTGTGGCAGCAGAACCATTCGAGGAGCCTTTGGTTTTGAGTGTTGAGGACAGGGTGGCGCCTAACAAGGATGAAGTGTTGGGTAGATGTGCAATTCCTCTTCAGTATGTTGATAGGAGGTTAGACCATAAACCCGTGAATACCAGGTGGTTTAATCTGGAGAGACATATCGTCATTGAAGGGGAAAAGAAGAAGGAAATCAAGTTTGCCAGCAGGATTCACATGAGGATCTGTTTGGAGGGTGGCTATCATGTTTTAGATGAATCAACTCACTATAGCAGTGATCTTCGTCCCACAGCAAAACAATTGTGGAAGTCAAGCATTGGTGTTCTGGAGTTGGGTATTCTCAGTGCTCAGGGATTGATGCCCATGAAAACCAAGGATGGTCGGGGTACAACAGATGCATATTGTGTTGCCAAGTACGGGCAGAAATGGGTCCGTACCAGGACAATCATTGATAGTTTTATGCCCAAGTGGAATGAGCAATACACTTGGGAAGTTTTTGATCCTTGTACTGTGATTACCGTTGGGGTTTTTGATAATTGCCACTTGCATGGGGGAGACAAAGGCGGAGGTGCAAAGGACGCGCGTATTGGTAAGGTAAGAATTCGTCTTTCCACCCTGGAAACTGATAGAGTTTACACTCACTCTTACCCACTTCTGGTTCTGCATCCCAATGGCGTCAAGAAAATGGGAGAGATTCATTTGGCTGTTCGTTTCACATGTTCGTCGCTGCTCAATATGATGCACATGTATACACAGCCCTTGTTGCCTAAAATGCACTATATTCATCCTCTTACTGTTAGCCAGCTTGATAATTTGAGACACCAGGCCACACAGATTGTGTCTATGAGGTTGGGCCGTGCAGAGCCACCATTGAGGAAGGAGGTGGTTGAATATATGCTAGATGTTGGGTCGCACATGTGGAGTATGAGAAGAAGCAAGGCAAACTTCTTCAGGATCATGGGGGTTTTGAGTGGACTTATTGCTGTTGGGAAATGGTTCGATCAGATTTGCAATTGGAAAAATCCGATCACCACTGTTTTAATCCACATACTATTTATAATATTGGTACTTTATCCGGAGCTCATCTTACCCACAATCTTCCTGTATCTCTTCCTCATCGGTGTATGGTACTATAGATGGAGGCCAAGGCACCCTCCTCACATGGACACTCGTCTTTCTCACGCGGAGTCTGCTCATCCAGACGAGCTGGATGAGGAATTTGATACTTTCCCGACATCGCGCCCATCTGATATAGTGAGAATGAGATATGACCGGCTGAGAAGTATTGCTGGGAGGATTCAAACTGTAGTTGGTGATTTGGCTACACAGGGCGAGAGGCTGCAATCATTACTGAGCTGGCGAGATCCAAGAGCCACAGCCCTATTTGTGTTTTTCTGTCTAATTGCAGCCATAGTTCTGTATGTAACTCCTTTCCAGGTGGTTGCTCTGCTTACAGGATTTTATGTGCTGAGACATCCCAGGTTCCGTCACAAGCTACCATCTGTGCCGCTCAATTTCTTCCGAAGGTTGCCAGCGAGGACGGATTGCATGTTGTGAGGAAACTGAGATGCATTCACTACTATTCCAAATTAATTATATGAAGAAGATGGCGGATTTTGGTGGTGGTATGAAGTGATGACCTTCCTCTGAAGGTAGTAGATTTTGTGGATTTGCGGCCATTTTTATTTAATAGGGACCAAAACTATCAAGTTTTATGTTAATGAATCTGTGTTTATTTGTAATTTTGTAGGGTTGTGATTCGATGTAAGTTTTGATGAACCTCTTTTCTCGGGTAGCTTCAGTATAGATAATGTCTAATTTCCCCTACTTCTATTCTGAGATGGCTTCTTTAACTTGTCAATTTTTTTTGTCAGTTTTGTTTGTAAGTATTTGATGGGTCAATTTTGTGACCTAATTAATTGTCCTTTTATTGAAAGGGAAGGAGATGTTTAAAGTGACAGCGAAGAGTGCCTTTGAAGTTTGTCGAAAGTGACTGAAACGACACAGCTACCAAGAATGATTGTCCATTTCAAATATAAATATATTTAGTTTATGCGAAGGTTATCGTTGATTGTAGTCGAGGTCATGGGGACAGTTGTAAGAGACAAAGATCTGCCATCTTCCAAATTTCTATTATTTATAATTATTGTTTTCACCATTTTCATTTAGCTGAAACTTCATTAAATGTTGCGTTACATTTGAATGACGGTTAGATCCACTTGATGGAATATTTTATTACATGGGAATAATACAGACACGTCATTTTTATTTTAAGATAATGTCTGTGTTCTTGCAGTTTGTCTCTGTTGCCAAAGCTCAAACGAACAACGGAAGCCAAGAGTTGTCTGGTTTAGTTAGTTTGAGTATAGAAGTAGGAGTGGGGGACCTTACCTCGACCTGTGTTTTCACTTTGTTTTTTCCACTTTACATGAAGCTTTTTCTTTTGTGTCTGTCTTCCTCAGTGGTTTTTCTTTCAGTGAGAGAATAGTGAGTAGTGTGAGGAAGACATGATATGCTTAGCAATAATCCAACTAATAAAGAATTAATTGGTTGATATTTCAGTGAGGTTACCATTGAAAATGTAGGTTGAAAGCAATTAATTTGAAAAAATATGGGAAGAAAATTTCCAGTTTGTGTTTGATTTTGGGACCATGTTGGTTGGCAACAGAGGAATGGTGGGTTTTGGGCAGGAAGAAGGTCTTTTTCTTGAAAGCATGAGAGAGGTTGGTGCTTATGTATGTATCTCTGTGTTATTAATGGTGTGTATGCAGTGATACACTTGAAGGGCCCATATTGGAAATCACAGACATTAGTTCAATTTCTACACATTGCAATTGGAGTGATTTTTAATATAAAAATTGTCCGGTGCGATGATTTTTCTTGATTTACTGAATTTCATCGATTATATAAAATTACTCTATTTTATACTAAACAAATCAAAATTTTAAAATTATTTTTTATTATATCTCACTGTTAATGCTAAAATTTGTGGAGACTCGTAGTAAAAGTGATGGCAATTGGTTGAGCAACTAGTTTTGGTAAATTTAGTTCCACACCAAAACAATGAGAGCCTAATTTTCAACAGAATGGAAAACTTGAAGAATGGGGTGATGTTTAGTTTTCTGTTTCTTTTTTTGGTGAGTTTATGCATATGAATCCATGAAGGAATCAAAATGATGAGTGAGAAAAAGAATTGGTATTATATATATCCTTTGCTTTCAGTCACCAAAAGATGAATATTCCAAAAGAATGTCAAGAAGGAAGACGTCCAAATTTGTGCCCATTCCTCACGTTTAGGCTATTCCTATTACACCATCTTCAATGCTTCCCTTTCTTTAAAATTTATTTTATAATATAGAATTTTACATAAACAAAAACTATAAATTCTTTTATTTTAATTATAAAATAGAGAATTTAATTGATTCTCTAACTTTAAAAAGAAAAAAGATTTTATATCTTTTTTGTTGGTATCTTCTAACAACTACTTTATAGTTATAAAGAATATCATTAAAAATTTAATATGATTTGATTTTTTTTTTAAATATTAAACTCTTTATTTAATTTAAATTGAACAACAATTATAGTGAGTTGCATTAGAGTTGCTCTTATGAATTTTAATTCTTTTAACTTTAATAATATTAAGTATTCTAATAATTAGAGTTGAGTTGTATAATGTGTGACGTTAGAAATTCAATGTGGCAAAATTGGTTTAATTTTAGTTTTTTATATAAACATTTTACGGAAAATTACAGGAATCAACAATTTTGTGTTTGAAATGATATGAATGTCAGGGTATGTGTGTTCATTTCTGTTTATGTCAGTTTAAGTTTGAAAATATGAAAATGCCCGATTTTGAGTTTACAATTGTAAAAATGTCAGGGTATGTATACATATAGTTAGTGTTCATCGTTGTTCATTATTGTTTATATGTCGAGAGAACAAAAAGTGATATTTTTCCATTTTAAAACATGAAATCTGACATTTATATAATTGTAAACTAGAATCTGAAATAAACAAAAATGAACAAATATACACTGACATTCTTATCATTTCAATCTCAAAGCATAGTAGTTTACATAATTATCTGTTTAACCCTTTTAACTCTAACAATAAAATTTTATATTATTTTTTGAGTAATATTTTGATGACTATCAATAATTGTATTTAATTGATTTTATACTATTGATTATAAAGTATTCAAATCAAATATTTTATATTATATGATCTAATTAAGTCCACTAAATAGTAACCTTATGTATCATTTAATTTTCTTTAAGAGTAGTGTCGTCCCGAACAAGAAAATTATTCCACAATAAAAGATGTCACATCGTAAATTTAATGAAAACTCTAACTTATTTTAACATGTGAAAAAATTAAGAATCGCTATAATTACGTAAAAAAAATATGGAGACTAAATTTTATTAAAATAAGTCTGATGAACTAATTTTTTTTTGCTAAAAGATAGGGTAGACCTGTGGTTATTATGAATTTATTCCACAAGTTAAAAGTGATGTTAATTATTCTAAAGGATGTTATGAGCCCTAATGTAAACCTTTCATGGACGAAATCAATTTTGAAAAAGTCAGTTTCAATATGGTTAGTAGTTTTTTTTTCCTTTGATCAACTATATGATCATAGTTAAATATTACATAAAATTATATACGTATACGTGGCGAACATGCACAAATGAAGAGGTAAAAGATTATTGAGACTCCGTTTGTTTAGAAAAATTCATTTTTTTTAAAAAATATTTTGCTGGTTTTTTAACGTTTGATACAAATAAAAAATAAATTAACAAAATTATAATTTAAAAATTAATAAAAAATAATAATTATTTTGAAACACATCTTGAAAGAGAACATTGTAATGATCTTCTAGAATGAAATTAATTTCTTTGGGTGCAATTTTCAATGAGATAAAACTAGTGGCGGAATCAGGATTTCTCGCAACCTATTGTTTGACAAATAAAAATTTAATTAAATTTAATAATAATTTTCAAATCAATTTAACAAAATCTATTCAATTAAATTATTTTGTATTTCACAATAAGCTAAAAAGTTAAAACCAAATCAAGGAAGTCAATATATACTTTACAATTAATCTAACCGAATTAAAAAAAAATACTTCATCTGTCCCTCAAAGATAGACACACTTTTTATATATAGTGTCTCAATATATAGACACATTTACCTCTTTAAACTCATTTATGATAAACATATTGACATTCTTACCCTCATTTATGAAACAAATTTTTTAATGGTGGTCTTTCTCAATAAAAATTTTTAGGGACATAATAGTAAAATATATAATTTAACTAATTTTAACTATCAGAACTACTAATTTCTTAAAAACCGTAAAAGTCAAACTATGTCTATCTTTATGGGACGGAGGGAGTAATTAATTAACCTTTCAAAACTAACTCAAAGATTCAATTAAATTCATTTTTGGCTTCTGCACTATATTCACATATATAGCTAAATTAAACTTGAGTTTTGCAGTTTTTTTTGTTATATTTAATCAAAAAAATATATATAGAAAAAACATAGGGTTTAAACTTGATTGAACGTATTTGCCAAAACCCCAACACTTATAAAGAAACCATAGACGACGCCGTTTCCATAATGAGTCCTTATTTGAATCATACATTGAGAGCCATCGCTACTTCCAGGTATATGGCAGAGGTCACAGTGGGGGTAGCGGAGGCTTGTCTCGCAGTGGATCCCTCAATGAAAAGGTTTGAACACGGAAACAATCTAGCAAGAAATGATGTAAACCACAAAAACCAGATCACCTGATTGATTCATGTAATTTTCGTCAAACATTGATTAACGCAATCGGTGGTCAATGTAGGCCTCCTTTATCCTAATCTTAATTCAGCCCCATTCATTAGATCTGTTCGGCTCTGAAGTTGGTCCAATTAATTAACCATTTAAGTTTTGGTTCTTTTTTACAAAATTGAAACAATATTAAATTAAATTAAAACAATATTCGTCAAAACATATTTTTATCCAAAATTTTACATAAACTCAAATTAATATGACTTATTGAGAGGTCCTGCAGTTAATAAGACCTAGACCTTTGCCTTATCTGCTTTATCCTCTAGCTAGCCCCGTCTCATCCCCTCCTTAAAAACTCTAAAAAGCAAAGAGAACTTTTCAAAATCTGTCTTCACTCTCCCTTCCTTCTTCTAACCTCTAAGAATACTCTTAATAAATAAAAATAGAGAAAGAAAGAACACATATTTTTAGGATTCAAACTTCATAAGAATACTCACTATAAATAAAAATACAGAAAGAAAGAACACATATTTTTAACGTGTTTCGGTCTCTAAATAATAGACATATGTCCACAATCCCCACTAAATAAAGATCATAAATTTTGAATGAAAAAACTGTAAAAACTCTATCACTCTCACAAAAACTCAAGCTCAAGTTACACCTTATTAGTTAACTAAACAAAAGATTTTGTGATGCTCAATAAATAAGGCCTAACACCTATTTATAAGAACAAAGTCTCGCACATTTTTTCCTAACCAATATGGGATAGCTAATCCTATTTTAATACCATTTCAGTCCTTTGTATGATTGTATGGTTGTCTTGTTATGTCAATTAATGTTCTTTTGACCATTTTTTATTTTGTCATCATCATCTTCTTTTTTATTTTTTTTGTTAATTTTTGTCTACTAATTATCAACTTATTATCTACTAATTGTCAACAAATATAACATAGGTGAAAAGATATTGTCAACTTATTGTATACTATTTTTCAATGTTTTTAACTTCAATCATATTAAAAATTAAATCATATTAAGTTGATAATAAGGCAACAACATGTTGACAATAAATTATATTTTTGTCAATCATTTGTTCATTTATTGTCAACTAGTTGCCTATTTCTTGGCAACTTTGTGATTTACAATCATATTGTCGACTTATCGTCCACTTTGTATAAATACGGTATTGAAGGAAAGAAAATTGAGATTTCTAGTATTTGAAAAATGGATTAATTACATAACATTGTTTTTTAATTTTATTTAAAGAAACATAAATTTTTTGAAAGTTTTTGCAGAATAGTAGTTTTTACCTTTTTAATTACCCTTTGAACGAAATAGACTTTTGTAGATATAAACTTAATACAAACTTCATATAAACTTTGTGTAATTTTTTTTATATGGATTTAAATATTTTTATGTATAAACTTATATCTATTTTCATACATTTAAACTTTATATAAACTTTCAACTTAATATATACTAAATTGTAATATTTTTTT
>CANYCX010691565.1:0-10483 GCA_948193385.1 Breynia disticha f. nivosa
CTCTCTCTCCAACGATTCAACTTCATTCTTCTTTCCAATTTTCTTCAAAATTCAACCCAACATTCTTCTCATTTAACATTTGGTGATTTTGGAGCTTGAAATTCAGTTTGGAGCTTTTATTTGGTAAGATTTCCTTGTATCTTTTTGAGAATCTCGTTTTTAATTCAATTATAAGTTCAAAATACTATAAAATCATTAATTTAGCTCCAAATTGTGTGAAAATTGGTTCTTCTGGAAGCTTAGTGTGTATACTAAGCATTGGTAGCAATTTTTGATGTTAATTCATAGTTTAGATTCATGAAAATGGTGATTTATGAAGGGAGGTTCAAAAATCCAAAAATGGAGAATGTTGACATTAGGTATACTCTTCAGTATGGTAGATTAAGGAGGTTTAATTGAGTCATAATGGTGATAAGTTTATGGGTAATTTAACCATAATTTGATCAGTTGTTAATGAGGATGGGAAAACCTTAAAACCTTCGGAAATTAATATATAAAAATAGAAAATAGAGGAAAAGAGAGAAGATGTAAGAAAAGAGAAATTAAAATCGTATGAATATTGCTTAAATAAGGAATTTGTATAATCTACATATATGTAGTTAATGTGGAAAATGTGTAAATTGTGTTTAGGAAATCAAAATACTGGAGAAGGTAATCCGAGGCCGGAGACTTGAGCGTATTTTTATAAGGTATGTAACACGAGCGTAATTACCTTTGCACGTATGTCTTGCATGAAAACTTTGTAAATGGTTGAAATAAATATTTGTGGTATGTTTTGATGATATGTTTGATTTTGCCATATTGAGGTTATATGTGTGATAATGCATAGATAATCATGGATTTATATCTTGCTGAAATTGTTGTTGTTGATTGAATGTGGATTGTATGTTGGAATATGTTTTGTTGTTGAGATGGATTGAGAAAAAGCGATGTTATGAATTATGATGCCATATTGTGTTGGTTAATTATGTTGACATTTGGTAGATATGGCATGAAAATGTATGGTGTTGTTATTGAACATTTCACATCATGCATTCATTGGGCTCTTGATAGCATGAGAAAAATTGAATGAGGGAGGGTTACCGGCCATTGGGGCGTAATTGAAATTGCAGTCGTATATAAAACATACATTCGGCTGCACCGTGGAAAATATATCGTTCACATTCTAGTGTTTCGATGGTGCCAAGATCACTGTAACTCTAGTCCAGTGGCAGCTGTCTGAGTCCTACTACGCATCATTTAAACATTCAACAAATGGTGAATATTTTTCAATTCTCAGTATCTTACACAACATCATTAACCCATATATTTTCTTTTAAAATGACCGTAGGAAAATCAATATCTCAATACGAGGAACTGCTGATGATCTGATCTTCCTCTAGCACAAGTCGTGTTATACAATCATACAATTTCAACCATTCACACTTATTTAGCGTACGGACACAATATGTAACTCGACCTATTATATGCAACAACAACACATGTATAAAAATCATAACATTTTACATTTTAATATCTCAAATCATATATCTGATATTGAATCATGCCAGCATTCATATATCCATAAGCAAGACTCAACCATGGTACAAGTGAATACCAGTCTCAAATGTGCATATGAATGCTATTCAAACACATGCAATTTCCCCGGGGACTTTCTTTCTCTTGTCTTTTTCTTTTTATTTTTCTTTTCATTTTTCACTCGGTCACAAACCGGCATCGTTCCCAGTACGGCATCGAGCCCAGCTCAGAATATCATCAGTCCCAGACCGGCAACGAAATCTCTCTTGGAATAATCCTTAGGCCCAGCCTAGGATATCAATCTCAGTGTCACACAATGAATGCAACATAATGAATGATGAATGCATTCATATATCTCAAACTCAATCAAGTATGCTCAACAATAAAGCAACACATGCTTTCAACATCAACATGAACTTCATCGTATGTCAACCATAAATCAACATATTATCAAGGCATAAAGCCATTATAAATCATATAAGATTATAACAAGAATAAGAACAATTCATTTATCATCATCATTTTAATAGCAATATCATGCTCAGTAACCAATTCAATTCTTTCCATAATCAACAAGCAAACATATACTCATAATTAATATGATGACAACTAAAAATCAATCATATCTCAACTAAACATGTAGTAAAAAACATAACATCATTCATTCATATCAATGAATCCATACAAGACAAGAATTCAATTCAAGCCTTTTAACAATCTTTCACTTTGAACTCAAACCAGAAAATCATGTTTAACATACTATATTAAATGAACTCAACTCTAAATCACCCAATTCATCTTAGTTTCAACTTGATTCATCTAAATCTAGCAATCCTCAAATCACAGCATTATAGGCCAAATACATTTATTTATATATAAGCCTAACAAATCTACCTTCTTACTTACAAGAATTTTCTTACGAATGAATTTAGTAAGTGTAAGAACACTTACCTATGAATATAAGCAAAATCGGCAATCTAAACACTGGCTGAAACTCCGCGCACTCGTCGTACAGATCCTCCTGTATGTCATTAATCATATAAATTTCATTAAGTGTCAACATTCATATTGATTCTATACTTAGAATCATAAAAACATCATTCTACATACTAATTCATTCATATCCACTACTTTCCTTCATAAACCATCTGTCTTAAAATCCATTCTTACCATGATTTACATATCATAAACCATATAGAAAGTGTTATTGAAGTCCCTAACACTTAATCACAAGGATTTCCAGCATCAATTCCAATTCAAACATACCAAATCATCAAATTCAGCATACTCTTCACAACCTTTTCGTAAACCTATTATCAACCTTACCTTATTGACTTGGATTCTTGCAACAATTTGTGTTCTTTCTTCTTTCTCAGCTCCACTCTGCAGTTTTTCTCTGAAGGTTAAATGAAAGTTCTTGAATGTCACTTGAATCGAGCAAAGTTAATTTTTTCCCAGAATCCGTCAAGAACGCATGGTGGAATACAAAGTACGCGTGGTCGCAGCCACTGTGTGTACTTGCCTGCCACAACGTTTCCTTGGTTATTTCACATATCCCTTCAATCAACCTTCTTATACCTAAGTTTAATCATTTATTTTTCCTCATTTCATTATGAAACATCTTATTTTCATTCAATATTTCCATAATATAAATTCCAGGATGTCACACTGAGACCTACTATAGTCATGCTAAGATGCGGTCGAGTCTCGCACGGGACCCGGTTAAGTCACGTTGTATCACGCCGAGATGGGGTCAAGTCTCGCTAAGGCGGTTTGGAGTATTGACGTTGAACGATCAAATCCATTCGTGACGTGATTGAGTCATTCTCGAATCCTATCGAGACGTAATGGAGTCACGCTCGGATCATGTCGAGACAAAGTCTAGTCATGCTTGGATCTAGTAAAGACGAGATCTAGTCATGCTCGGATCACGCCAAGACGTAGCTGAGTCACAGTCGTGTCATGTCGAGACAGGGTTGAGTGGTGCTTGGATCTACTAAGACACAGTCGAGTGATGCTTCGATCACACCGATATGTAGTTGAGCACACTCCGATCACTCTAAAATGTGTTCAAGTCAGGTCGACACACAATCAAGTCATTTCGGGATGCAATCGAGTTACATACTGATGTTGTTGAGTCACACTGAGGCTATGTTGAGTCATGCTGAGTCACACCGTGATAGGTTCGAGTAACATAAAAACACGGTCAAGCTACACTCAGGTCACACCGAGATATAGTGAAGTCAAGCATTGTTAATGCTGATAAGCATTCGACTCACGCTCGTATCCCATTGAGATGTGGTCGCGTCATGCTCGTATCATGCCGAGACAGGCTCGAATCAGACTGCGACAAGATTGAGTCACTTCGAGACGGGGTCGAGTTAAGCCAAGACGAGGTCGAGTCAAGCGTAGATGGGGTTGAGCCACGTGGAGACGCGGTGGAGTCATGCCCAGACGCAGTCAAAAAAACTATCGAATCAAGCAAATATAAGGTCGAGACAAGCCAAGAAGAAGGGGTCGATTCAAGTCGAGACGTGGTCGAGTCATGCCGAGAGACGACTGAGTCACACTCAAATCACATCAAGATATTGTCGAGTCACATTGTAACATTGTCGAGTCCTAGATGCAGTTCGAGACTTGTCGAGACACTCCTAGACAGGTTAAGACACGTCGAGATAGGGTTGAGACATGTCTATTTTTGTATAGAAGCGAGTGACACTTATTCGAGTATCATCAAGTGCGATCGAGTAACACCGAGATGGGGTTGAGACATGATGAGACACAGTTGAGTTACGTCGAGATGCGATTGAGTAATTAAGAGATTCGGTCCAGTCACGCCAAAATGGAGTGGATTCGCTCTCGAGTAACGTTGAAATAGGCTTGAGTCACGTTCAGAAGTGATTGATTCACTCTCTTATTATGTCAAGACAAGTTCGAGTCCCGCCAAGAGAGGGTCAAGTAATGCCGAGAAGGGGTGAAGTCATGCTCCTATCATGCCGAGACATTATCATGTCAAACTCAGATCATGTGCAGACGTAGTCAATTCAAGCTCGAATCGTGCCGAGAAGCATTCAAGTCACGTTAAGACAGGGAAGAGTCCTGTCGAGATGAGTCATCCTCGAGTCATGCTCGAATCATGCACGGTGCTGTCGTGTAAGCTAGACTGAGTCGATTCTCGACAAGACGCGGTCGAGTTATGCTAAGACGGGGTCGAGTCATGTTAAGATGAAGTCCAGTCATGTAGAGACGTTTTCGTGACACGCTCGGATTACGCTGAGACACAATCGAGTCAAGCTCAAGTCTCGTTGAGATGCGGTCAATTCAAGTTCAGAGTGTACCGAGACGTATTCGAGTCGCGTCGAGATGCAATCAATACGCAATCAAGTAACACCGAGACATGGTTGAGTCACACCGAGATGAGGTCGAGTCATTCGCAGGCGTGGTCAAGTCACACCAAGACGAGGTCTAGTCACAACAAGAAAGGACAAAGATGCAATCCAGTTATGCCTTAACATGGTCAAATCATCCCGGGATGCAGATGAGTAATGCCAAAACAGGGCGAGTCACGTTGAGACACAGTCAAATCATGTTAAAAAGTGGTCGAGCCACTCTCGAATCATGCCGAGATATAGTCGAGTCTCGTCGAGATAAGGTCGAGTCACGCTGAGACATGATTAGTCAAGCAATGACGTGGTCGAGTCATGCCGATACGAGATCTAGTCACGCTAGGATCATGCTAAGACAAAGTCGATTTACGATGAGACCCAGTCGAGTGATGCTTGGATATCTCCCAAATGTAGTCGAGTCCTGCCGACATGAGGTTGATTCACACCGAGACTAGCTTGGGTAAAGCCTAGACACAATTGAGTCATGCTTAGACGGAGCAGAGTCAAACTCAAATCGTGGCATGGCACAGTTGAGTCACACTCTAATCATGACGAGATGCGATCGAGTTGTGTTGAGACGGAGTCGAGGCTCGACAAGACGTAGCCAGCGACGCTCGAACTAGATCCAGATGCAATTGAGTCATGCTTGGATCTCGCCTATTTGCAGTTGAGTCATGCAGAGACAGGTCAAGTCTTACTCGAATCACACCGAGACGATCGAGTCAAGCGGAGACAGGTCGAGTATGATGACACGACATCGAGGCACACAAAGTCGTGGCTGAGTCAAGCCGAGACGTGGTTGAGACACAGTTAACTCACCATGGGACACGATAGTCATGTTTTTATCATGCTTATACGGAGTTTTGTCACGCTCGGATCCTATAGAGATACGGTCGAGTCTTGCTTAGATCACGTCAAGATGTTTTCAAATCACACTTGTATCACATCGAGGTGCGGTCCAGTCACGTCGAGACTGATCGAATCACGCTCATCTCACACTAAAAAGCAGTTGAGCATGCTTGAATCACGCCGAGACGTAGTCGAGTCACGCTCAGATCGTAATGAGACTTGTTCGAGTCATGTTGAGGCGAATTTGAGTCCCTCCAAGACGCAGTAGAAGGTCGAGGAAAGCCAAGATAGGGTCGAGTCACGCCAAGATGTTGTTCGGTCCCACCTAAACGGGACCAAGCCACACCCTGATCATGCCAAGATGCAGTCAAGTCACGTTGAGACCTGCTCGAGCGACACCAAGATGAGTTTGAGTCACGCGTAGAAATGCTTGAGTCATGATGAGACACAATCGAGTCACCCCGAGTTGCTGTCGAGCTAATCTAGGATCCTGTTGAGATGCATTCAAGTCAAACTTGAATCTCATCAAGAAAAAGTCGAGTCACACTCAGAGCATGCTGAGATGCAGTTGAGACATGCTCGATCATACTAAGCATGGTCGGTTTTTGGTGAAATGCTGTAAATTCATGCTTAGGAAAGGTCGAGTCATACTCGAATCCTGCAGATACACAATTGTGTCACCTCGAATCATATTGCCACATAGTCTAGTCTCATACAGATCACATCAAGATGCGACCAAGTCAAGCTCAGATCACATTGAGACTTGGTCGAGTCATACTCGACTCAGTCGAGAATGGGCCGAGTCACGTCGAGACACTGTCAAATCACTCTAAGATAAAGTCAAGTCTCCTATTAAAACGAGGCAATATTGATTTATTTAATACAAAAGGATCAAACACAAATTAATTCACATATAAAAGTACTTAACATAACCATCTCTATACATGTCACACATATGTACAATACAAATAGGTGTGAGAGTGAGGGTTGCTCGGGCAATTGCTGGCCAACCTAAACGCGTGAAAATGTCTAAGACTTCCACGTCCAAAACTCTGAGATGTTTATCCTTAAAAATGATAGCGATTTAATGAGCCGCATACTCAATAAGTGTATCCGTCATAACATAACTTTATATATATAAATTTATGTATATACTATATTTTCTCTTTTATTTTAGCATTGACTAGCTACAGGATCACTTCATCTTCAATGTAAATCTATATCCAAAGACCTTCTACTCTAGATTCAAAAATCTTAACTCTACATCCTTATAAGTAACCACATTCATCTATTAAGTTTCATGTGAAATGAATCCTCATAACATTTATCAATCATTGTATTAACATGCTACAAAAATTTAAGCATTACCTTTGCTAATTTTAAGAATACCAAATGGTAACTAATCTTTCCAAAATTTTCAAATAATAAATAAAATACAATAACACTTCGACAATAAGCAACTGTGGTAATGGTGCAACTTTTGCATATCACATCAACAACTCACACTCTAGCAATTCTCAAACATTTATAATCAATCTCAACATCCAAAATATAATATAACATTCATATAGAGCATATATAAATGAAGTAAGTTCATCCACAAACTCATGTTCTGGATAATACTTACCTAAGCTAAATGAGATACTCTGTCTGGTGCTTAGTATCTCTCTCCCGTGCATCAACTCTGGATCTTTGTTTAAAGCTCAAATCAATATGTTCTGCTTCCCAAACCACAAATCACTTTTTGATTCTTTGTTAAAGATGCTAGAAGAAAGTTTCTAAAGTTATTAACAGTTTGATAAGAGATATTTGGTTTCATGGTCTTTATAAAGGATATTTGCTTTTGCTTTTGCTATTTTGCCCTTTTCTATTTTTATTTCATCTTAACAATCACACAATTTCGTAATGCAACTATATGCAAAAATCTAGGTTTTCAATATGTTTTATCTGGTTTCTTTTGGCACTTCTTGTCTCTTTTGTTGTTTTCATTGTAATTGCTTTTCTATCAATTTTATAATTTTAAATTTCCATTCACGCTAAGACGGATTTGGTTCAGCCGAGAAACGATTAAATCAAGGTGACAAGTGGTCAAGTCACACCGACAGAGGTCGATTCATGCGTAGACGGTCGTGTCACGCTGAGATACGGTCGAATCACGCTGAGACGGAGCCAAGTCTCAGCGAGACGCAGTCGAGTAATGCTGAGATGATGTCGAGTCACGTGAGATACGGGCGAGTCCCATTCAGATCATCCCGAGATGCAGTCGAGTGAAGCTTGAATAACGCCAACATGTTGTCGAGTCACGCTTTAATCTAGTTGAGACGCGTTCGAGTCACGCTCCGATCCCGTTGAGATCCAATCAAGTCACACACCAATCATGCCGAGATGCGTCGATTAAATTTCGGATTAGTCCGGTCGAGTTATGCTCAGATCACGTAGAGACGGGGTCAAAACGCAATCTAGTCACGCGGAGACATTGTTGAATCACACCGAGCCTTAGTCGAGATACACCGAGAGAGCTTCGAGTGTTGCTGAGACACAGTCAAGTCACATTAGAATTAAGCCGAGATGGGGTTGAGCACCACGAGATGTGATCGAGTCATGCAAAAATAGGTCAAGTCATGCCAAGATGGGGTGGAGTCACGCTTCAATTAAGCCAAGAAACACTCGAACTATGCTCAAATCCCAGGTTCACTAAAGCTCGATAACACTAAGACGTGGTAGTGCCACGCTCGGACCATGCCAAGATGGGGTCAAATCTCGTCGAGACGAGGTCGAGTCATGCTCGAATGACACCTGATCACACCAAGACATTGTTAAGTCATGCCCAGACCAGTCTAGTCATGTTCGGATCCTGCTATGAAACGGTTGAGTCACGCTCGGATAATGCTGAAAAGCAGTTAAGTCATGGTCGCATCACTTCAAGATGAGATTGAGTCACTTGTAGATCTTGCTGAGATGTAGTCGAGTTAAGCTCGAATTATGCTGAGACGATGTGGAGTCACGATAGCATACGAGATGCAGTCAAATGACGAATTACAATGAGATGGGGTCATGGGACGCTGAAATCCCTCTGAGACTGAGTGAGTCGAGCTCGAATAACACAGAGATGCAGTCAAGCATGCTCAGATCATTTTGAGATGCAGTCGAATTATGCCAATACGGGCTGAGTTGTGACAAGATGGGGTCGAGTCGCGATAAGACATGGTTGAGTCACGCAGAGATGCCGTCGAGTCACGCTCAGGTCAAGTCATTCTCGGATCACACTGAGAGGTAGTTGAGCCATGCCAAGATTCGATCGACCTACGTCGAGATACGATCAAGATGAGATCTAGTCACATTGAGACGCGCTATAGTCACGCTGAGACATTGTTGAGTCACGCTTAGATCATACTAGAAGCAGTCTAGTTACATCGAGACGTGGTCAAATCATGCCAAGATAAGGTCTAGTCACGCTAAAATAGGATTAACCCACGCTTAGATCACGTCGTGATATGGTCGAGTGAAGTTTGGATCATTGGTAATGCGTTCGAGTCACTCTCAAAACATGCTGACGTGGTCACATTGAGATACGGTCCAGTCACGCTTGGATCACTTAGAGACGAGCCACGTCTAAATAGGTGAAGTTACGCCAATAAGCAGTCGGGGCAAGCCAAGACTCGGTTTTGTCACGCCAAGAAGGGCGTGGTGATGCGGTCAGATCCTGCCAAGACGCGATCGAATCATGCTGAGACTCGATCGAGTCATATTAGGATTATGGCGAGGCGATGTCATGTCACAAAAAGACTTGATAGAGATAGGATCGAGTCATTGTGAGACGGGGCGAGTCATGCAGAGGCGGGTTGATTTACACTAAGACGGGGCAGAGTCATGCTGAGACATGGTCGAGTCATGTTGTGATACGACTGAGTCAATCTTGAATCACTTCACGACGGAGTCGAGTACGCTCGAATCACACTGATACGCTGTCAAGTCACGCCCAGGTCACGCCGAGATGCAATGAGTCAAGCTCAGATCAAATTTAGAGGCAGTCAAGTCATGTCGAGAGATGAACGAGTCTTGCAGAGATGTGGTCGAGTCACCTTAAGATGCGGTAGCGTCACATAAAGACGCGGTCCAGTGACGCCAACGCAGGGTCAAAAAACTTTGAGATATTGTCGAGTCACGCCGAGAGGTGGTCTAGTTATGCTGAGACATTGTTGAGTGACGGAGTGATAATCCCGAGACGCGGTTGAATCACACTGAGACGTGGTCGTGCTATGCTGAGACAGGGTCGAGTTACATCGAGGCTCGATGAGTCACACAGAGTATGACAACTTTAAGACGCAGTCAAATCAAGCTCAGATCTTGTAGGGATATGCACAAGCCATGCTCTAATCATGTTGAGACGTAGTCGAGTCATGCTTGAATCATGTCGAGGCACCGCCTAGCCACGCTGAGACGTGGTCAAGTGATGCTCCCATCACGCTACACGCGGTGGGGTCATGGCGAGACATGGTTAAGTCACACCAAGACAAGGTCAAGTTACGCCGAGAGGCGTTGGAGTCATGTCGAGATGGGATTTAGTTGCGTTCGGATAATGTTGAGATACGATCTTGTTAAGGTCGGATCACACTAAGATGCAGTCAAGTCACAAACGAATCATGTCGAGATGCGGTCCACTCATAGTCGAATGATGTTAAAATCAATCGAGTCACACTCAGATCATACTCAAACATGCTCGAGTCACA
>CANYCX010691974.1:0-12840 GCA_948193385.1 Breynia disticha f. nivosa
TTTGACACCATCTTGACGCCATGTTACATCAAAGTTCGACGCAAAACTCATTATATTTATAGTGTGTATAATTTATGAAGAAACCGTAATTAGAAAATTAATTTTAAAAAATATTAAAGAAAGATCATGAAAAATAATAAAGAAACCTAATGAAATTTAATTAAGTGAACAACTAAAAGGAAAAAAATTTAATATACTGAGAAAATGTACTGATTAAATTTATAATACAACACAAGTACAAAAAAACTACAAAAGTGGGTCATCATCATCAGCCTGTCCAGCTCTTGACGAGGAAGTCGCAGCCGGCCCATGCATATCCATCCACGCCTGGATTCGGGCACGCTGAGCTTCCATCTCTGAATTCATCTGCCGCAACTGCTGATCAAGCTGCTGCTGTACCTGCTGCTGAACTTGCTGCCTAATTTGGGCCTGCATGTCATTGAAACGTGCCTCAAATGTTGCATTCATCTGAACCGTGCGTGAAATGCGAGGCTCTAACGCATAATAAGCACGTGCATAGGTGCCAAGTCCAGAAACAGAACCGTCTAGTCTAACACCTACAACAGCCTATAAGAACGAAGCTCGTCGGTTCTCCTGAGTCGGCTGTGAATCATGAGTAGGCAGTCACTGACTCACTAACTGCTGATATTGTGCCTGCAAAATACATATACATTATAGTACAAAAAAAGTATAAAAAGTTAACTAAATTGCAATGTCAGTAATTTAAGTCGAGATAATTGGATTTATACGTACATGTATCTGCTCAGATCGTTGATCGATGAAGCTGACACCGTCATGTCGGCGCGTATGCAAATGTCTGTGTAGCTTGTCAGGCTGAAACTCTCGCCCTAGTTGTTGCTCCTACGTAGACAATATAAATAAATTAACCAGAACTCATTAATTGAAGTAGTTGAAATGATTAAGACAAAAATCAACTAACCAGCCGTCGGTGATGAGCCATGTGTGACATCGCCCCTCCTGTATGTAAAGATGGATTGGCGAGCCTATTGCGACGGTTGATTTCCGAACGTCGCCTCTCCTCAGGGGTGTTAGCCTCAGCTCAAATAGCATCCCACATGTGCTGCGGCAGGTACAACGACCTTTTGTTTTCCAGCGCTCTTTTGAGGTGACCGACAACATCGCGAAACCTCATGCCCGCCTGAAAGGCCCACATGCGGTACATCTTCTTGTATGGAATGTCGCGCAAATTCTCGTGCAAATAAAATTTCTCTGCAATTTTGAACAATTTTGCAAATAAATAAGTAAAACACATAAATAATAAATTAATTTAGTTATTAATGAAAATAATGAATTAGGTATACCTTCTATTCTAGATATCAATCCCCCTTGATCGGTGCAGGAATCTCGTGCCACTTGCCAATTCCTATAGGCGACTTTTTCCAAGTGGCTGTCCACCGTGTTGAAACTATATTTGTTGGTTCAATGTTGTTTCAACAAAATTAATTTGTTAGCAAATGACATGAATAATATGTAAGGACACAATTATAATAATGTAAATCTTACACGTTTGAATTGGGACGAACAAAAATTATTCGTCTATCTGTCTCTGCTGCCAGTTTGAGCTCTTCTATCGTGTAGCTATCATAAGGTGTCGTCGGCTCCGGTTGTTCTGCATCGGCATGCATGACAGGAGGAACTTCAGTTTCAGTACGGATGGGATCCTGTCGTCGCTCCTGCGTATGAGTGGCCTCTGACTACTCCTGGGGTGGCAGAATTTGCTCCTGGGGTGGAGGAATTTGCACTTCTAGTTGCGTTTGTGGAACAGCAGAAGGTGAAACGCCAAAGTGGAAAACCTCATCCACAAAGTGCGCCCAATGTGGTGATTGGAGTAACTGTTGGAACGATTCATCGCCCGCACCTGAACTTGAACCGAAGCCTAAACCACTCGCCATTCGGTTAAATGAATTCTTTGATTGCTTTTTATTTGCTTTCAAAATGTGAAGGGCGGAGAGTTTCGTTGGCTATATATAGGTTTCTATATGCGTCAAAGTTTGATGCTATATTGCGTCGAACTGCGACGCAAAATATATAGCGTCGAAGGTCGACGCAACCTGTCTCTTCTATTTCCGAGGTGCTGGTTGCAACGTACCTTGCATGGCGTCGCACTTCAATGCAATAATGGCGTCCAACTTCGTTGCAAACAGATCATTATTTTTTTAAATAAATTACAATTAATTATGCAGCAACATCCGATGGCGGTGAATCTGTTTCTTCAGTATCTTCTTCGAGTGTATCATCGGGTGACGAGTCACTGTTCTCTTCTGCAATTTCATTTGCAGATTCGTCATACACCAAAACCATCGGGTCGTGCAAACGAATTTGTAGTTCTAGGTCTTCCTCTGCTGTAATCTGTAGTCTTTTTGTTTGAGCTGTTTGGTATGCAACTGAATCTTGTTCAGCCTGTTGTCTTATCAATTCTGATGTGTGAACTGGTTTAATTCGACTCGCTATAGACCAGTTAGCAAAATCTCGACGCCAAACAGGATAAGATAAATATAATATTTGATCTGCTTGTGCGGCAAGAATGAATCTGTCTCCGCTGTTGAGATGTTTGGATGTATTGACTTCAACAAAATTCAAATTCGTGTTTCTTCTAACTCCAGAAACAGTTGACGTGTCGTACCAATCACATTCAAAAATGACAAATTTCTTGACACTCGGTCCTGTTGATTAGATTATTTCATCAAGTTCTTCATAAAATTCGTCATTTGTTGATCCGTTGTAAGATCCACGCACACAAACCCCATAACTATTTGTATAACGTCCTGTTGAATGAGATTTTGTGTAAAATCTGTATCCTTTGCATATGAAAGCTGAGAAAGTCCGTACCTCCCGACTTGGTCCCTTTGCAATCCATTTAAATCTCTCATCAAGAGCCATTCTAGTTTGTTTTTGTACCTAGTAACATTGCATAGGTTTTCAATTAAAAATAATGTTGCGTAAATGATGTTACGTCAGATTAGGGAATCATTGCACTTACAAACTTTGAAAACCATTGTGCAAAGTATTAATCAATGATGATGCTCGACTAATTTCTTCGTATCGTAAAATGTCTTTGGTAATGTATTGTCCGGTGGCGAATACCGATGGAACCAATTAGAAATTTGATTAAATCCACGTTCTGAAATTTGATTCGTTGATTTAATATTCAGCAACTCTATTGCCGCTGCTAATTGTGTTACATTGCATCCTTCATATAGCGGTCTACTTGCTGATCTTAACATGTCATATATTCTTTGTGCTTCTGGGTTTGGTTTCTGAGGAATTGTAAAATTTCCTTCTATTTCGTAATCAAATATGCCTTGAGGAGCACCGGCAACTACCATTTGTGTAACTGGATCAAAATCATCTTGATGAAACATTTCATCTTGTTGCTGCAATGGAGTTGCATACGAACTCGTTCCCTCATACTGCGCAGACTGTTGCAATGCTAAATTAAATTGCTCTCACGTTTCTCCTTGATATTTCAATGAAAATAATCTGGTATAAACCCTTTCGAATACAGATGTTTTTTCACTATAACCGATTGTAATAGTCTCATATTGTCGCATTTAATGTAAGGACAACGAATTAATTTTCCATTCTCTACAAAAACATCTGTTCTACCCATCAATTAAACGGATATACATCCATTCCCTCATATTTTTAACAATAAAGTTTCTATCAAACCTAAAAAATTTAACGATATATTACCGATAAAACTAAATATAAAATACTATATTTAGCATAAACACATAATAATTGGACTATATATTAATAAATAATTAATCTAAAAAATATTAAATTATAAAAAAACACTTCAAATAAAAACTCACAAAAAACTTTCGTTCCTCGTCTCCTGAATATCACCTTCACGGAATTATATATAGCACATCATCTTTGGTTTTAGTTTTCGTATGAATGAAAGTGAAGGGGTTGGGGGCTTATATAGAATTTTTTTTTGTCAAACTTTGATTTCTGCAAATTTGCGTCAAACTTCGACTCAAAATAGAGTCGAAATTCGACGTACAATGCCTAAGCGTACTTCCCCTCAGACTGACATTTTCTCTTTCCGGTTAACTGGGTTTTTTGGCGTCGGTATTGCGTCGAAGTTCGACGCAAGATCCACTTAGCATCAACCTTCGACGCAGCTCTGATGCAGCATTTCCCCCAATTTCTTGTTGGGATGAGATCATATCAAAAGCAGTCATTATACGGAAAAAGTAGGCTAGAGAGGAGTTACATTGTTCAAGAAATGGATAGCTTGCTTGAGGAGCAAATGAACACATCTTTCTTAGACAAAATATGTGTAGCTAGGTAATAGCATCGTAAACTCATAGTTGTTGACTAGTTCGCAGTCCAGCTACAAAGCGTTTACTATCTACATTAATGATTCCATGGAGCTCGCACGTGAGAGAAAGAGATTTGTCATGTTCTAATGGGAGATTTGGAATTAGTGTGTCCGTCCAGGACAAATTCAGTGGAACTAAGACCAAACACATATATATAAATAAATGAAAATGCAATTTATGTAAATACACTTTTTTACACGTGCAAGACGACCATTTAATTCATAAAAAGTTATTTGAATTTATAATTTTCTTATTTAATTTTTCAAACCATCCTAACACTTCCGGATACAGTTTAAATGTTGACGGAATGGTTTTAAACATAAATAGCATGTAAAAGAGGAGCTTATAAGTTGATTTGCTAAATGACCGCTGAAATTTTTATTGGATTTGAACTGGAATACTGAAAATAATTCAAGCTCATAATTTGAGCACATTTGGTAAGGTTTAGTGTTTTGTTTGGAACGACACTAAAAAAGACTTATCTTAACTGAAATACATTGGAAAAAGTGAAATATATTTCTTGGATATTAGGTAAAGATTGATCTAGAAATTTTGGAAAATGACTTATCTTAACTGAAAGTGATTTACAAAAAAAGACACGTTTCTAAATCTATCGTTATGATTTATAAATGACATAATTACAGTTTACTTACTCTAATTTATAAATAAATAATAAGTTGAATTTGAATGTAGTGAAGAAAACCACGTGAGCTATGCAGTGGACACATGTACAAGTAAATATTAATTTCCAAGTCGGCGGTGCCAACATTCTCTAAACCAAGTTGGTATCGTTTCAGGAACTTAATATTCCTCCCACAGTATTCTGCTTAATTTCATTACTCACCTTAAAGGAATAGGTAAAAGTCAGACTAACCTTCTCTTTATCCTCTTCCAAATATAATACCAACTGGCAGCGAGTATTTCATATTTTTATATTTTGGACCCAAGAACTTCTCAAATTGTTAAAACGCTGCAATAGAAAATTTGCTAAACGAAAACATATATTTTATTGCAACAATATAAAAATATTTACGGGCCTAATCAATTTTTTTGAAAATTTAGAGGACTTGAGAGTATTAAAAGCGTAGAGTTATCAAATAATATTCGGAAAAACAATCTTAATATTTGGTAATTTTCTGTTTTTCATTATTATCGACAGCTTAGATTATTGGGAACCAGAACTTTGCTTGTATAATTCTCTCACATAAGCTGGCTGTTATGGTGAGCATGCTGCCCACTTAATAAGAATATAAGTCTTTCTCCGAAACCAATCTACTTGTAATTAAATGGTTTTATTAATAGGCTTACTCCTGAAACTGGTGCCTTCTGCAGAAGAAAATGTCAATACCGCGTTATATAAATTCTTTGTCAAAAAATATATCAAGTCAAGCACAAACATAGCACCACTATGATAATTTAACACAACTTATTTTGCTCTCTCAATAATTATTAAGATGTTTCCAATAAATTAACATCCGAACACGTAGAAAATAAAAAAATTTGGCAGAAAAAATTGTAACGTTGCAGAATACAATTTTATCACGATAACAACCTTCACCACAACAACCATGCAACTCACTTCTATATATAGCAACCAATTCAGACATCACCTTCGCACTCAATCCTAAATTCCCATAATACCTAATCAACCCAACTCCTGCATTTTTCGTCCAAATATTATTCATAGATAGTCGCTCGATGGCACTTCGAGTTCTTCTTGTACTTTTGCTAGCATTTGCCCCAACCATTTTAGGGTATAGTCGTGAGGACATAATGAAGTGGTGTAGCAATACACCTAACCCCAAGCCATGTGAGTACTTTCTAAGCACAGATACATCAAACACACCAATCAAAAGCGAGTCGGATTTTTACAAAATTTCTACTCACCTAGCCCTGGCTCGTGCATTGCGTGCTCATTCCCACACAGGCTCACTAGGAAATAAATGTAGAAATGAGAAGGAAAAAGCTGCTTGGGAAGATTGTCTTGAACTCTATGAGTACACCATCTTGTGGCTTAACCAAACCACAAACTCTAAGTGCGCCAAATATGATGCACAAACATGGCTTAGTGCTGCCCTTACAAATCTTGACACTTGCCGTGCCGGGTTTGTGGAACTAGGTGTGGACGATTATGTTTTTCCTTTAATGTCAAACAATGTTTCTGAACTGATTAGCAACACTTTGGCTATCAACAACGTGCCATATCGTCAACCTGCATATAAAGACGGGCTCCCTACTTGGGTTCGGCCGGGAGATAGGAAATTGTTGCAATCTTCAACGCCTTCCGCAAACGTTGTTGTGGCAAAAGATGGGTCAGGGAACTATAAAACAGTTAAGGAAGCCATATCAGCTGCGTCAAAACGTTCAGGTGGTGGAAGGTATGTGATATATATCAAGGCAGGTGTATACAGTGAAAATGTTGAAATAGGAACCAAACTAAAGAATATAATGTTGGTTGGCGATGGTATTGGGAAAACTATTATCACTGGGAGCAAAAGTGTTGGAGGAGGTGCCACAACGTTCAAATCGGCCACCGTTGGTAAGTTATTTAGATAGCAAGTACAAGTTTTATTGTCCAATTGATTTATGTGTGCTAGCTTAGAATAAGCCTTCAAACTCAATCTAATACAAGTCAATGTTCGTTGTTCCCCACCAACACACAATATACTCGATTCTTTGACCCGTTGCCTCATGAGTAAAATCATCATTGTAAAAGTCCATCCCCAGCCAATGAATTAAACAAAAATTAAAAAGAAAACAACAAATGGGGAAGAGTTGGCATATCGAAAAATGATGAATTCAAATACTTATTGATTAACATTTGGATTTATTTTCCAGCCATTGTTGGAGATGGTTTCATTGCTCGGGACATAACATTCAGAAACACAGCCGGTGCTAAGAACAACCAAGCAGTTGCACTACGTTCTGGCGGGGATCTCTCGGTATTTTATCGATGCAGCTTCGAAGCCTACCAAGACACTCTTTACGTCCATTCACAAAGGCAGTTCTACAGAGAATGTGACGTCTACGGAACAGTAGACTTCATATTTGGCAATGCGGCCGTGGTGTTTCAGAACTGCAACATTTATGCCCGCAATCCTCCAAACAAGACTAACACTGTCACTGCTCAAGCAAGAACTGATCCTAACCAGAATACTGGAATTATCTTTCACAATTGTCGTGTCATGGCTGCTTCTGATTTGAAACCTGTTCAGAGTTCTGTGCGAACATATCTTGGTAGGCCCTGGAGACAATATTCTAGGACAGTTTTCATGAAAACATTCTTGGATAGCTTGATCAATCCAGCTGGATGGATGGAGTGGAATGGTAACTTTGCTCTTAGCACATTATATTATGGAGAGTACGTGAACACTGGTCCTGGTTCATCCACTGCTAATAGGGTTAACTGGAAGGGTTACCATGTTATCACTAGTGCATCAGTTGCATCACAGTTCACCGTTGCTAACTTCTTTGCCGGAAATTCTTGGTTGCCGTCCACCAACGTCCCATTCACCCCCGGTCTTTAATTAATTAATTAATTATGTTTTGTTCAATTATTTTGATTAATGATTATTGTTTGTTCATAAATTGTATTCTCTGAGGTTGTAATTTGGATGACTCTTTAGAGGTACACAAATAAATTCCAATGTTTTCTCTGAATATTGTGGCTTGATATAATAGAAATTTTTTCTCCGATTATAATGTAGAGTTGTCATCATTTTTGAAATTTTATTTTCTTTCGAATTTCTAATGTTGTCCGGTCGATCTTCGAATATTGATTATATCCAACTGAGGAAGTTTCGTTGAGTTTTTCTAAAATAAGGATAGCAATACCATTGACTGTCCAGATAACGTGTGGAAGTTGCATATTACGTTAATCGCTTAATCAGATCATGCAATGTAATCGAGCAAGAGAAAGGGAAGCCAAACTAATATTTAGTTGACGCCATACATATGGTTTCATGCTGAGAGATTTTTTGAGGTTTATCTCTTATTGAATTTGTTTAAAAAAATCAAAATTATGCAGTGGATAACCATCTTCTATTCAACAATCTTCATTTTTCAACAAGTTAGAATATTTTATTTTTCAAATTGATTAATTAAAAGAGTTGGTACTGACCATTATGCAGTTCCAAAATGATGAAATTTTAAAGAAGTCTGCTAAACAAATGCATCTCTGTTAAAATTATATGTATTATTTTTTTTGGTTACAAAAATTGTATGTATTATTGCAACAAAATAAAAAACCCATGCGTTTGTCATCACTAAATAGAATTTTTATTAAAATCACAGCCACAAATTGTGACAAAAAAAATTCTAAGCAAAGTTATTTTTATACTATGGAAATTTTATTAAAATCACAGCCACAAATTGTGTAATATTTAAAATAGTGTACTGGCATTGATAAGCATCAAGAGCAGTACAAAAAATCAAGGGTCACTTACAAATATACCCTCATTTTAAAGTTTTATTGCATTAATTTTGGATTTTCAATGTTTTTACACAACCTACTTCATAAATTTGCAATAATTACGACACTTCTCCAATAAGACATTCAAATCACAAAACCCTACATCAACAACATCCAACTGCATAATATATACAATACAAACAACACAAAAATTGGATTTACTCATTCCAACAGACAAGAACGATCTCAAGAGAGAATAATAATTTTCACAATCCTGTTTTAGTTATGACATTTACATTTTTGGATTACAAAAACTTATATTCTGATTTTACTAATTTTTTCAAATAGGAACAACATTTCGATTTTAGTTTACCATGGAGAAATTTGGGAGAAAAATTGGAGTTTATTAAGCTTCAAGAAGAAAAACATTGTGTTAAATACAAAATGCACATTCAACGATCTTTTATAGAAATTGGAGAAAATCTTACAACCAAACAATGCCAGCAAATTGGTTATTCAATTTCAAGAATCATTTGGAACAGACCCAATATTAATTTATGATGAAGATAGTTTCAAATTCTACTTATCTATTCGAAAATGAGTTAAAATATCTAAACATCCAATAACAGTTGGACAAGAAACAACAGAGATGAAAATATATAGTGCAAATTCAGAACCAAATTTGCAAATCGTGTCGACAGAATCATCAACAACACAAAATCACAATTCAATCACCATACAAAGACGTTGCTCAGACATTATTAAATGTGGAAGATTATGAGCAAGCAGACACTACAACAAGAAAGCAGATTACATTGCAGTGATCAATACCATCACATATACAACTTCATCACAGAAAACTTCCCAAATATAGACTTCCTAAACATTTCAAGCTGACTCTGACTCAAAACATTTTTTATCGTCAAAAGAGCTGAATCAACTGAATCATAAACAATGCCGGAGAAAAATTGTGATATAGTTCAAAATAGTAGTCTCACTCCTACATATAGAAGATATACATATAAAAGTTTATGATGAGTTTACATTACCATAGCAATAACTAGAAAACTAAACTAGCATACATCATAATTATTTCACTTTTATCATATATACTATAAACATAGAAACAAAAAAGTATCAACATACAACACATAAAAACTAAACAAATGTTATTATGAACAACAATTAATTTCATAAAAAAAAAAGATAATCGGTACATATTCACTTTATAAAAAAATAAAACATATATTAAAAATATGAAATAATAAACAAAAAACATAACAAAATTAAGATATTTAATACAAAACAAAATTTCAGCATAAAAAAAATTAAACAATGTACTTATATTAAATTTTGAAAAGTTTATACTAAGTATATATATAAAATAATAGCTTAGAAAAAGGTAAAAAATAACATTCCAAAATAAGAAAAAAATAATACGCTCAACATGTTTATATTAAGTTTATATTCAAACATAATAACATTCCAAAGTTATAACAAAAAGCAAAAAAAAACCTAAAAACAACTAATTTCACCAAAATAAACATATATTAATTAAAAACATATAAAATAATATGTACGTAACTGATTTATATAATTATTTTAAATAAAATAATATATTAACAAACACAAATTTTAAAAATATACTTTGCTTTCATTAAAACAATTTATACAAAGTATATATTCAAAATAAAATAAAAATTTACTGTCACATATAGTTTATACAAAGTTTATATTAAAGATAAAAGCATTTTTTAAAAGATAAAATTAATCACAAACTTACAATACAAAAAAAAATAAAAAATAATGTTAAAATAATTATAACTTTTTTAAAAAATATACAAAAACTATACAAACAACAAAAAATACATACATAATATTCAAACAACACTTCATCACGTCAATAAAAAAAGTATATACTATGTATATATTGATTAAATAATAACTTAAACTATACATATAAAAGCTTACAAACATAACACACTTTTAGTTAAAAATTATCTGTGATTCACAGTATATATACGTTGTCTACATAAAAAACGTAAAAATATAACACATTGAGTAAATATTTTATAAAAAAAAACTCAATGAATACAAAAAACAACAGAACAAAAATTAAAAAAATATACAAATATGCTAATATAGCATTTAATGAAAATACAAATGTATCCTTTAAAAATGAAAAACTTAATTACAAGGTTTATTAAAAATAAAAAATAAATAATATATGCAACATGTTTATATTATGTTTATATTATGTCAAACATAACATTCCAAACTTATAACGCACGTACATCAAATATAAAAAACAAGAAAAAAACACTAGAAACAACTAATTCACGAATTAAACATACATTGAAAAAACATATAAAAATAATTTGTACTTAATCAATTTAAACAAAATTTTTACAAAAAAAAAATAAAAAATAATATACTAACAAATGGAAATTTTAAAATATACTTATCTTTAATTAAGACAGTTGATACTAATTCATATATATTCAAAAACAAATAAAATTTACATTGTCACATATAGTTTATACTAAGTTTATATTAAAATACTAAAAATATTTTTTAAAAAATAAAATTATTCATAAATTTATAATACAAAAATATTAAAAAATACTAAAAATAATATTAAAATTACTGTCACTTATTTAAAGATATATACAAAAATTATATACAAAAAATATACTCACATAGATTTAAAAATTGAAATAATATTTCATCACATCAACTGAAAAACGTATATACTAAGTATATAATGATTAAAAATAACTTAAAGTATACATATAAAAGCTTACATACATATAAGATGCTTTTAGGTAAAAATTATATCCGGTACATCATATATATGCATTGTCTATATGAAAAAAAACGTATTTTTTAATAATAGAAATCTTAATTTCAAACTATATTTAAAACGAAATAATAATAATAATAATATTAAAAAAAGAAAAAAAATGATGTATACATTTTTAAAAACCGAAATAAAAAATAATTTATACTACCCATGTGAATGATAAAAACCGAATGAAAACTATAACTAAACAAAAAAATAATTTAGAAACAATTAAACGAACAAAAAACAGAAATGAAAACAAAAGAGTAAAGTAAAACAAAAAAAAATTGGGGAAATTGCTAGAAAACATAATCCTGCACATGCGGGAAAAGTTCTGGAACCTGTGAAAAAATGAAACAAAATATGTTAAATTAAAAATTAAAATAAAAAAATGAAAAATATGAGTTAACTTACTTCTACTTTCAGAGAGAAAATCAACCTCAACTTCTTATTCATACTCACTTTAAGAAGAAGATTCACCATTCTCAATGTTTGTAGGAGCTCTAGTGAGAGATACCTGATAAATGAAAAAAAACAAGCAAAAACATTGAACAAAACAAATCAACATATAGAGAAGAAAAAAGGAATAAACGCAACTTACTTTTGAAGTTTTGGAAACACTTGGGGACTTAGACAAATGTGGGGAAACACTTTTTTTAGCATTTTTATGAAGAAGTGTCGAGTTTTTCATGATATTAGAAGTGGTGTTCCGATGAGTTTTGGCAATTAGAAAACAAAAAAAATTAATGAAAGAACAAAAGAGAGGAAGCTGGGAAGAAAAGAAGCAAAGAAGAAAGAGAATGAGAGAAATAGTGTTGAGGAAAGAGAAGGAAGGAAGGAGAGAGCGAGGAAGAGAGAGAGAGAGCTAGGCTGAAGAAAGAAGAAAAAGAGATGAAATGGAATATTACAGCAGAAGAAAATAAGAAATAATGGCGTACATAACACGAAAGGCAGGTGCATGTTTAGTGAACTATGACTGAACATAATTAGCGTGACAAACGTAGCAGCAAGATTTTCAAAATTAAAAATATATGCCTGAAAATTGAACCGTCAACAATACGATGTCGCCTGTAGAATAAAAAATAGGTTAAAAATAGACTAAATTACCAAGGCAACAATTAAACGTAATTTGAGCAATTTAAAAAAGACCATTGCAATTTATAAAGTCCACACGAAATAACAAACAAAAACTGAAAATGCTGCAATTTTTTTTCAAAATAACGTATGTGATGTAA
>CANYCX010692143.1:0-12478 GCA_948193385.1 Breynia disticha f. nivosa
GGTAGAACCTTGCTCTACAAGTAACGGGTTTACGGCTAGTGCTTTCTAAGGTGTGTAATGTACTAAGTTAGAGAATTTTCCTCGTACATGACAAAAGTATACATAGTGCATTGTTGTATTTTTATAAGGTTATGATTGAAATATATTTTTTTTAAGTTTCATTTCTTTCATAACCTATAATATATATTTTTTTAAATGTTTAAGATGTATGTGCTTATTTTCGCAAGCTGTGTAAATATTTTTGAGTTTTAAAGACGTGTGTATTTTATCAAAACAAAATTTAATTTTTATCTCTCCTATCTTATTCTCAAGTATTTTATTTAAATTATAATTATTTCTAAAAACAAAAATGATGTTCAAGTTTGAATGTCGTTTCTTGGAAAACAAGAAAATAAATTATGAAATGGTATTTAAATTTGGGCGTCACATATATGATTGGTGGTAATTGATATGGTGAAGTAAAGGATTTATCAATATGGAGATGCAGGGTCTTTAGGGAGACAGAAGAAGACTAGTAAATGAAAATAGAGATGCAGGGTTTATTGTTCTTACGTTGCATGATTAAAACAATAAGTTATACAAAACACGATTTATATGATTATAAAAAATACAAAATCAAAAAATTATGAGTTGCATTTATACGAATTAAGTTAATTGATATATGAATACAAAAATGTGAAATATGTTCTTTATTATGTTAGGATTACTTACTGACAAGTCGCCAATGTGCGAATTGTATATTTTGTTTATAGGTGCAGATAGATAGATAGGATTATTTCTACGAGGATATCCACAGGTGGGTCAGCTCCTACTATACATTAAATCTCTTTCTACACCTAGATACTTCCAGTTTAGACATGGTCATGTATGTAATCGCATGTTGTGTGTATGTTTGATATGTATTGGGATGGTATATTGATACATATATGTAAGTTGAAATGCTTGTTAATTTTCAGTTTATATATGTATGACAAATATGGAATATATGTGATATATCTATGTATGGTTAATTATAGGTTGACATATGAGTGATTAAAGGATACAACAGGTTCATACCGGTCGTGCCTAAGTGACAAGGATATTGTACTAAATAGAACATGCGACGTGTGTTGACCTAACATGGATTGTGTTCTAATTGTGGTTTAGGTCGTGTTGTATCTTTAAAAATTCTAAAATGATTTTTGAATAGTAGATCAACAGTAGATAATTAATAGAAATAATAGAATTTTAATATTTCATGAAAAAAGTTTTAAATTATTCGCTAATATAAGTAATTTAAATTCTTAATACTTATGGTTATTAGGTTAATTTGTTTAGGGTGTTATAACAAGGACATGGGATGTCAATCAGAAATCATGGATACATGTCTAGGACATGATATTTGGATTAGATCTGCCAATGAGAAAAACTACATGATTCAGAGTCATAAGTAGTTCTCATGTGCAAGTCTTACATTCGAGATCTTAGACTTGAAATTTCTATAAAACTCTAGATGAATGTTTATACACTTTAACATATGCTTAATGTGCCCTAAAATGGTAACAAGTATGGGTATGAATGGGTATACATTGGTTCATGTTAGAGAGCATGAGTGAAGTGAAGGGATTAATCTATCTCGAGGAGAGAGAAAATACTTCGACCACTTGATCAGTGAACTAAAAAGATTGTGGCCACACCGAGATGAAATAATGAGTTTCATCATTTATCTGAAATAATGTCACTAGAATATAAAAAAGGAATTGAGTCAATAAGGATGATTGTCGCATGCCTTATGTAATTACATTATTAAGGGTAAGGGATGTTGTAAGATTTATTCCAGTCAAATAGATGTCACAACACAACATCTTAATTTAATTTGGGTTGACATAACATTTTACTTGATTTTCTTTATGAACCTTAAGAATTAATTATTCCTAATTCTAACATTAAATTGATCTATATGATCTCATGCGATGACTAGGTCTAAAAACGGTAAAATTGGTATTTCCATTTCAGACATATATTTGAGCCATTTCAAGGAAAAATATATGAGGCATCAAATTATGTTAATTAGAAAAAGTGTAGGCCCAATTATAGAAGGGCTAAACATCCATGCCATGGTTAGATGTTGATTATGTTTATAATTCAGTAACTAATCATAAAGATAAAAAGATTTAAAAAGGATTAGGATAAAATAATGTAGATAACGTTTTAGGACATATGTTGTCTTAAAAGTATAATTTAGTATTATCTCCTACTTATCCTCAGTCCATAAGAGTTAGAAGTTGAATTTAATTCTAATCTAATTCAAATTAACCAAGATATAGATAGGGTACAATATAGATAAGATTAGGGTTTTTATTTCTCCTCCTTTCTTCTCATTGATGTGCACTCTTCTTATTTTTTATCCATCTTGGTCTAAACTTGGCTGCCCAAGGTAAGAAAAATTTCATTTTATTTTTTCTTACTAACTCTTGTTGTCGTGTATACCGATTCAAGCTAGCACTCGTCCTTTTTGTAGAAGACTAGTCATATGTGTGAGAGCATAGAGAGACGTCACATAGAGTAGCACCTTTATGACACACATTTGGTGACTTGAAGGTTGTATAGGCTGGTTCCTATATATTATTTACATACTCAATTCAGCTCGAATAATTTCTAAACAATGTTTTAAGCTACAAAACCTTAAACTAGTCAACCTATTTAATGCATAATGTGCATGAATTTTGGGATTCGTTTTTTTATGGCTATTTTCATACTATTATAGAAAGAATCCCATTGAGCCAACCTAATATTAAGTCATAAGAAAAACCTAACAAAAGGTAATACCAAAAACCGAGAGTCTTCAATAAACACTTCTTTTGTACATTTAATCATATATGAAAATATTGTCATCTTATATATTTAAAATTGTTGGGTTTTCTACATGTCTAAAACATAAAAGCAGCAAAAAAACAAAACAAAAACACAAAGAAACAATCCAAGATAACACCAAAACAAAATACATCATCATAAGATTGCATAATGTGTTGAACTAGTTAATAAAAATAAAATCTTTAAAGAAAGAATCGAGTCTTACCTATTCCCTTATGTGGTCGTGCGTATGAACAATAAGATAGAGCAACTACAAACTCAGAATACACTGAGACTACAGTTAAGACACAAAAAAAGGACCCCAAGTGTTGTCCCTCTACAAAACTAGCACACAAATAAAAAAGATAGAGTACTAGCACAAAGGTATAAACAAAATCACCTTATTTTTTATCTACAAATGAAAGACCCGTGACTCTGAAAGCATCAACATGTTTGGATGACATGATCAGGCCCTAATTCTCTTATTTTCTTGAAGAGAATATGAAGAAATCAATTTCTTCATTTCTTGTTGGAGAATTTCATCCAATGAGAGAGAACAGGAAGAAAGAATTAGAAACTATAGTTTTAAAAGGATTCCTCTTCTTATTATTTTATCATGGCCGTAAGAAATTTCTTGATTAGGAGTCTATTTGAGTTTATAATCAAATTAAAATCTTCCTAATCCTCTCTTCTTGGTTGTCCAAATATGGATACGATAGGATAAGATTTTGAATGTTTCTTTACTCTTCCTCATCTTTTTACAAAAGAGGATAGTGTCTTATCCTTATCTCCATATTTTCTCTCACCTTTCTCTTAATTTAAGAAAACATTATCCAAGTGATTTTTTTCCTAAAAATGTTCATGTGATTTCCAAAATTAAGCTAGCATCCATTTTGGGCTCAATTAACAAAATTGGCCCAATTGTTCGATCCAGCCAATGACCGAAATTTGACCTAAAGTGAATATTCCCAAACTACCCTTTTTGGTTATCTTTTGTCTATGTGCAATTTGTAGGAATAATTTAATAATTGTAATGAATTTGATAATTTATAAATCATAGGTGGTCTCTAGTAAGACATCATCTAAAATGAAATAGCTAACGAGTAATGCCAATAGTCGTACTGCAACTTACACTCTTCCCTTGACATCAGATATCATGATTTGCATAAGGCATGTCTTAGCATCCTTATTTAATGCTAAACCAATTTCTTGATCTCTATGACAAAATTGATAAGTTGAAATGAATGATCTAGTCATTCCATTTGGATGCGGTCACACTCTTCCTAATCTTGTCTATCAAGCAGCTAGTGATATCTTCTCTCATTATGAGAGGGTCAATCTCTTCACTTCACTCATGCTTCTACTTGTAATCCATAGCACACCAAATTATACTCATACTTGTCAACCTTTTACGGTCACTTTAGGCGTATGTAAAAGTACACTAGAAATCACAATAAAAGAAACAGTTATTTTAGGTCTAAGGATAGAAATTTGACATTACAAGAGACATACTAATTTTAGTATTCTCATCAATGATCGCTCTCTAGATACAATTTCCCACATTTTACCTATGAACTTTGTTAGATATCTCATATCTGTGACCCATAGAATATGATCACTAACAAAGCTTATAGTAGTCTTAATTCATTTCCATTCTGATGGAAACAATTGACTAGGAATATTTAGAATGTTAATCTCAAAACTTCCTGGTTCTATTATTAGGGTAATCATCCTTAATACCTCTTCTTAGATATCTTATCATACATATAGCAGAGGTCAATACATGAAATGATAAAATAATGCCTCATAAATTTAATAATCTATAATAAAAGGTACATAAAATGTATTGGGGCTAGGGCTTACACTAAAAATCTCCTACTAAAACTTTTCCATTCAGACATAGCCCTAAGACTAAAAGACCTAACATAACACTTATTCTTTGGACCTCACAACTGTTTAGCTAGGGATCTGCTACATTGTCTTCAACTAGAACCTTGATCATCTTTACATCTCCTCTATTCGATGATATCTCAAATGAGATGGACTTTCTTCAGTATATGTTTGGATCGATCGTAATTTCTAAGCTCTTTCGCCTTTGCGATAGTCCCATTATTATCACAAAAGTTATAAAGGATGTAGGATCGATAGGACAACTCCAAATCCTATAATGAACTTTTCATCTAAGCACCCTCTATTACTAACAACTCCTCCATTTAATAAGAATATGTATCCTGCTTGCGCTTTTGAATTGTCCTTGCTTATTGGGGTCACAACATCAGTGTATCTTGTAATACTGATCTTATCTTAACCTCTATATTCTAAGAACAAATTTTTATTCCTTGTCAAGTACTTAAGAATTCCTTAACTACAGTCTAGTGCCCAATGAACCTCTTTGAGGTCCTACTGGAACCCACTGGTTATACTCAGTGTATAAGCAACATTTTGTCGGGTACATAACACACATGATAGATCCTATAGCAGATGTATATGAGACTCTATTCATATGTTCTCTCTCTTCTCTAGATGATGGGAAGTCCTTTGAGAGAACAATCTCTTTTTATAAGGGCAACAATCCCAAGAGATGTTCTTATCTATCATTATAAATCCTTATACTTGTTAGATTGATCCATACTAAATCTCCTTACTATCCTATATTTCATTGAGAAATATGAACTCAACCATTTCTTAACTTGTTGCAATGCTGAATTGGCATTTCTAATAAAGAGTATGTCACGACTTATAACATAAGGAATACTATTATGCTCCCACTGAACTTCTGAAATGTGGAAGGCTCATTATCATTTTTGGTGAAACCAAAATATTTTATGGCTTTATTAAAACAAAGATTATAACTCCTAGATGTCTACTTAAGTCCGTAAATGCACCTCTTAAGCTTGCATACTTATTAGGAATTTTAAGACCAAAAAAACCTTTAGGTTATTTCATATAAACATCCATGAGAAGGTTTCCATTTAGAAAAGGAATTTTCACATCATTTGTCATATCTCATAATCCAAATATGCAACTATGGCAAATAAAATTCTAATGGATTTGAGCATAACTACTGGTAAAAATGTTTCATCATAGTCAGCATCATGAACTTTCTTGAAACTTTTTACCACTAGTCTAGCTTTGAATATTCCTTTGACCTTCTCTTTAAAGATCCATTTTCATTCAATTACCTTAGCACCTTCATGTGAATCAATTAAGTCTCAAAATTGATTATCGTACATTGATTGCATTTTGAATTTCATGGCCTCTTCCCATTTTTTTGAGTTAGGACTCTTCATAGTCTTTAGGTAAGAAGTAGGCTTATTATGATCAATGATCTTGATATCATATTCGTATTTAAAAATGAACTTGTACCTTTTAGGTTCCTAACGTCTCCCATCAGATCTTCTAGGTACTTGTGTAATGGGCTCTTCTTCCATAACTTCTTGCGGAGTTGAGTACATCTCCTGACTATCCTCTACAAGAATCTGTGTTTCTACATCTTCTTGCACAAATTCTAGTTAGTTGTATGTTAGTTGTATGCTGCTCCCATTGTTTTAATTAAGAATAAATTGTTTCTCTAAAAACACAACAGTTTAACCAACAAACACTTTATTCTTGCTAGGATTATAGAAATAGTATCCTTTAGTGACTTTAGGATACCCCACAAATAAGTATTTATGTATTTTAGATGAAAACATATCCAATGTTAACCTCTTAACATGCACTTTGCATCCCCAAATTCTAAGAAAAGGTAGGTTGTGTTTTTACCCAGTCCATATCTCACATGGTGTCTTTTTAGCTACTTTAATCAGAGATCTAGTTAGTATAAAAACTGCAGTCTCTAGGGTATAACCCCAAAGCAATATTGGGAGACCAGTTTGACACATCATTAACCTCACTGTGTCTCACAAAGTTTCATTCCACCTTTTAAATACACTATGGTGTTTGATAGGACCATCTATACACAACCGTTTCATACATTTTATGATGATTCTTGATATATTTTGATAGATGAAAACTAGCAATTATCAAGACTTTTGATCAATTGTGTTTTCGTCTATGTGCACTCAAGAAAGAGGAAATCTCGCTAAGGTTTCGATGCAAATGAGCGGGGATTGCATGGAACACCTTGAGTTTGGTTTGGGCCTCAAAACCATGACCAAAATATGACCAAAAGGTTGATCATAAATGTGGAAACTTGAAGTCATGAACGAGGGACTTAAATGGACTCGAATGTGACTTAAATCATGAAGCAAAATGTTGGACAGTTGACGTGACTCATTTCACCACAAATGAAAGCCACCTGTGACTCTCAATTTAAGTGGCAAATTAAGTACATAAGGTAAGTCACGTTCGTGACTCACCATGATAATGATTAGGACTCATTCGTGACATGCCTTCAAGGGGAGCAAGTGAAGCCAACCATGGACAGAAGCCTCGCCGCGAACGTGACTGAAAGAGACCACGAACTTGACTCATTTGAAGATGCATTTCCTTGGTCAGAATAGGAGTCACGAATGTCACTCAAAGTGGTCCTGAACGTGACTCAGATGGACATCACGAACGTGGTCCGAATCATCACGAACAAGACTTGGAAATGGATGCAAATGTTGGTTAGACGATGCACTATGAACGTTACTCAATCAACCACGAGTGAACCTCATTCGTGACTCCTCATTAAGGCAACAAAAGATTGATCAAAAGGTGAGTCACGAACATGACTCACCATAACCACGAATGATGCAACAAAATGGACCAAACGTGACATGGAAATTGGATTGAAAAACTGGAGAGATTATGCATCAGGAACGTGGCTCATTTGAGCCACGTTTGATGATTTGATTTATTCATTCATGACTCTCCACATATGGTCCAAAATGACCTTAAAATGGAGGGGTTGAGTTGGGGCCATTCGGTCATTTCACGAGGGCTGAAAGAAGGCCTATAAAAGGGGTTGTATTAGGTTAGAAAAGGAAGTTTTTGGCTGGCATTTTGGAGGAGAAAAATAAGGAGCCCTCAAGGGTTTTCCTTCTCTTTTTCTCTACATGTTTACGTCTTCCCTTAGTACATTTATTTTTTTTTTAGTGTTAGCCATGCTAGGCTAAACATTTGTTGGGTTTTTCCTATGATGTAAATAGATGTCATGCTTGGTTTCTTTAATGGATGTAAAGGTTTGTGTTCAATGGTCTATCTTTATGAATGAAGGATAGTAAGAAAATTTTGCAATGGATTGCTTATAATGTACATGTTGCGATTGCGATAGAAAGTGCAAGAATGCTAACTTAGGACATTTGATTGCAAATTGTTTGACCTTTCAACTCTTGTGCTTGAATGAATTATCTCTTGATGAATGATTGTCTATTTGATTGTGTTTAATGAATGAATGGTTTAATGGGTAACTATAGTTGATTGTTATTGGTAGTCCTATGCCGGAATTGTGAAAGCCAAGGTCTAGTGAGGGCTAAATCATTGATTGAATCTATGTTAAAAAATACCTAATGTGCCTAGGATTAGGTATTCATATATATTAATTAATCGATTTCACCTTACGAACAATTAATTGTATTTGTTTGTTAATTATTTATTGCTAATAATTCCATTCTGGAGTTGTAAAAGCCTAGGTTTGTGAAGGCTAAATCAAATAGAGTTAGGGCTTGTTTGGATAGAAATATACCAAATGACCTTGATGTGTTCGATGAAATGCCTAAGTGACTAGTGCCTTGCCTAGTTTAGTGCATCACGAAAGTAGAACACTAGCTAGACTTAAGGATGCAATTTTGAGCATCCCAAAAGGGACTCCTAATTAAGGATAGCGCGAGAACACCATCATTAACCTTAATCCAATTAAGAAACCAAGTGTAAATCTATTGAAGTCTAAGAAGGCCTAACGCATTAACTTATTATTTTTAGTTTTAATTTTTACTTATATTTAGTCTTCTAGTTTAAATCTTAAATCACCAACTCTTCATGTTTATTGCTTTCTTTTCCTTTATTTTTAGTACCTAATTGAATTAGATACTACGTTCCTCGAGAGATTTGATCCTGGGAGGCATACTTCTGCAGTAAAACTACACCGGCCTAGTGCGCTTGCTAGACACTAATCAGTGTTCCCAGAGGTATGAGTTGTGGTATTATACCACATTCTCTTAAATATTTGTCAAACTCTTGGCTAATGTGTTCACTACCTCAATCCAATCGAATGTCTTTGATATGCGTGCCTAACTAATTTTCTACTTTATTCTTTAAATCCTTGAACCACTCAAAGGTTTCTAATTTATGTCTTATTAGATAGATATAACCATATTAGCTATAATCATGTTTGAATGTAATGAAGTAGATATAATCACCTTTGGCTTGTGTACTTAATGTTCAATACACATTCGAGTGTATAAGATCCAATAGCTCACTAGTTCTCTCAGCTTTCTTGTTGAAAGGATTCTTAGTCATTTTGTCGAGAATGCAAGATTCACATGCATCTATTTATTCCCAATCAAAAGTTTTGGATCAAGAGTGATTACCATTAAGTCTCTAACTTAGTTTTGACAATATGCTAACTCTTTGAAGTGATAAAGATTGATTTTTAGGTTAAAATTGCATTATGGACATAGGTAACATACGTTAATATACTTGGATAACGTACTTTGGTAAAATAGAACGGGCAACTGAACAATTTTAGTAACGTACTTTATCTAGGATGGAAACATACGTTAACAAGTTTGACATAGTATTAATTACATGGTGCTTTGAACCCCAACGACTAGTATATGTGTCTAACAACCATAAACATGAGAATTAAGTATAAAAGGTGCCAATTCACTACTAGAAAAACCTCTACAACTCTTGAAACACCTCTACAACACGTGAAACACATAAAGCTATATTGTGAACAAGATTTTTATCTTTGGGCAAGCATTTGAGCTAGAATTAAAGAATATCATTTGAAGCTTCATACAGAAAACTTGTAAATGACTAGAAGTGCTTATAATTAGCAATTTGCTGAGGTTAAAATTGCTAGGATTTTATTGAGTTGATTTGTAGTTTGATTGTTAGAGAATTTGCTTGAATTCTCACTTGTCTTGAAAGTGAAGGTTGTGTTTAAGTTCTCCACGGCTAAGAATGGTGTTTAGAGGAATGGCTAGGCAAGTTTCCTAGATTTTCTCCTCTTTATCTTCTTACATATTTTAATATAATTACATATTTTAATTTAAGGCCCCATATTTTATCAATAACATTTCTCTTAAAATCATGCCTGATGATAAATAATGTTTCTCATCCATATTGCGCACAATTACAAATATTGACCCAAATGCCCGATCTGGCCCAACAACCAGATTTTGACCTAAGGTGAAAAACTAAAAATACCTTTTTTTTTATTTTTTTGCCATCCATATGTGATCTGTAGTACTATTAATAAAGCTAATGAATTTAACTATTCATAAATCATATGCGGTGTCTAGTAACACACTATGATCATCCCAATTTCAATAGATGACAAGCGATGTCAACAACCCTACTACAATTAAAATTTATTCATTGACCTCTAATATTATAATTAGCATAAGGCATGTGCCAAATACCCTTACTTTGCGCTAAATCACTTCATTTGGATACAACAACACTCTTCCCAATCTTATCTATCAAGCAGTCATGCTTTTACTTGTAATTCTTAGCATACCCAAAAATACCCATACTTGTCAACCTTTTATGGTCACTTTAGACGTATTTCAAAGTACACTAAAGTCACAATAAAAGACAAAGTGATTTTCAGTTCAAGGATAATATTTGACATTGCAAATAGTAATCGCTCTCCAAATACAATTTCTCATGTTGTATCTATGCACTTTGTTAGATATACAAATATCTGTGACCCATAGAATATGATCACCTACAAAGTACATACTAGTCTTAATTCATTTCCATTCCAATAGAAATAAGCATAGGAATATTTAGAATGTTAATCTCATAACTTTTAGGTTCTACTATCAAGGTCCTCAACCTTGATACCTCAAGTGCTTAATTAACATACTTGGATTTTTTATCAAACACATACCATAGGTTAATACATGAAGTAATAAAATAATGTCTTATAATTTTATTACTCAAAAATAAAAGTTATAAACAATGTATTGGGCTAGTGCTTACACTAACAAGTGAGAACTATAGGTATGCTACCAATAGACCTCCATTTTTTTATGGGTCTAATTATATGATGTGGAAGAAGAGGATGATGATCTTCATCAAATCATAAGATATAGAAATATGGAAAGTGATTGCAATCGATCCCAATGTATGTACAACAACGAATGGAGAAATCAAGAGGAAAAGTGAATATAACGGTGAAGATTGGAGAGGAGAGCAAACCAAATCAAAGGCAATGCAAATGTTATATTGTGCATTGAATCTGGAAGATTTAAATAGAATGGCATCATGTGACAATGCCAAAGAAATATGGAAGATGCAGGAGGTTACACAAGAGGGAACCACTCAAGTGAAAGAAACTAAGATCAGTATGCTCCTTCATAATTATGAACTCTTCACTATGAAAGATTGGGAAAGCATTACGACTATGCTGGATAAGTTTTCCGAGATTACCAATGGATTGACATCATATGGAAAACCTATTCTAGAAAGTGATAGAGTGAAGAAGATATTGAGATCACTACCTAATGTGACGCCAATTTTCGTAAAGTTCGTTTTTGAATAAATACCAGTTTTGGCACTATATTTTTTTTCTTTTCAAAACAATCAAGTTGCAAGAGAAGAAAGTGGAAACAGAGTTTGCCCAAACATAACTATAAATCATCCATCAATAGTAGTTTAAAATACAAAAGCCGTGTAAAAACATTTAGATGATAAGTTTACAAATCCCTGCTATACTAATGTAGGTATGGATGCCCAATTATACATAACACCAAAACAACTGGGAGCCCGACCTTCAGTACTGCACCGCTAGCCTCGCCGCTCACAGAGTCCTTTCCCTGATACCAGTCTCTCTGCACACAATTCAGTAGAACACAGGTGAGTATTTTAAAATACTTAGTAAGCTTTCCCTCAGTGTCACTACTATGCTGAGGTGTAGGGGAGTCCTCAGCCTCTGCAGTTTATCCTCCCTCATGGTGCCCTAAAGCCATCTCACAGACAATCACACAACACCCAGTCATAACCGCATTCATAAATCTCACATAAGATCAGTAACACACAGTCGAGTCATATCATTTTCTTCTAAACATAAGCCTCACAATGTCATCAATCCAAGTAATACACATGAAACCTCACATGTAAACAATTGCACATAAAACGCATAACACAATCTCATTCAAGAGCATATATCATTAATAACAAGTAATCTGTCACGATTCACTACAATTCATAACCATGCAAAATATATCACAATTCACATGACTGCACCAATGCATATGTACTCGATCACAAATCAATTCATATCAGAGCCATCATGTATTCATTCATAACCTCATACTAGCGATCCATTTTATCTGATACAAGTCATGCTCAACCATACATAAATCATATAAGGTCACATCTCAATATCAGTGTCGATCAATGCAATGTATGCAAGTGAATGAGAATGAAATGCTAATGCATTTTCGCACACATATGTACACCAGGGTCTAAAATCATTGGGTCTAGCCCG
>CANYCX010692264.1:0-16263 GCA_948193385.1 Breynia disticha f. nivosa
GACAAATCTAGCTCTTATGGAAAAGAGTCATTATTCTAGTGATGATGAAGATGAGGTATACTCTAACTCTTCTTTTGATTTAAGTGATGATGATGTACTTGAGAATGATATGCATGAGGCTTATGTTAAGATACAAAATGATTTTGAACATGTTCTTAAGATTAACAAAGAACTAAAACAAGATAACATGAAACTCTTGAATGATATTGATGTGTTGAATGATAGACTAAGGGAGTCTAATATTTTTGAGCACAATGTTAATAAGGATAACTTGCATGAGACTTACCTTGGTAAGGAAAATGAACTAGTAAATCAGATTGATAGACTTAAAAGAGAATTTTCCTATGTAGTTGGAAAATTTACTAGTGGTAAAGAAAAGTTTGAAGAATTACTTTCATTACAAAGATATTCAATTTCTAGGAATAGTCTTGGTTGTGATTCTTATAATAAAAATTCTTGCTTGATCACCAAGTTTGTCAAGGCTAGTGATATTGAACATAAGAAAAATGTAGTGCCTACTTGTAATAAATGCTTGAAAAATGTTTGAAAAATGGTCATAATATCATAAGGAAATCAGAGGAAACAGAAGATAAAATCTTCATTTTATACAAACTCGGGCCCAAAACATTAATAACATAAAAATATTTTACAGTAAAAACAGAAAGATGTTTGAATAGTTTTCAAGCTAAAAGAAGATAATTTACAAATATGTACTAATTTGTACAAGAGCATAATCTCAAAAATGAAATCTGGAGCTCGACCTCTGACGTAAGCTCGGAAAACACCAATCAACTCTAGGTCTAGTGACAGGCAGCTACCTACGATCTGCACAATCATTGAAAACAATAACGGGGTGATTATAAACAATAATCTGTAAGTATTCTTAGCTTTTAACTTTAATGATGTGCAGGGAAAAGCATAAATCAGTACGAGTACGTGCCTATCTATCTTGTCCTTAGGCATCCCCAAATGTCAGAAAAATAGTTTCGCACAGATAGAATACAGCACATAGCATATCAATAATCTAGCACACAGCCTCAATACGATCACATAGATCAATAATCAGAAAGCACTCAACATTCTATAGTCTTTATATTACACAGATATCACTAACTTTCATTCAACATCGCACACAGCAAATAAGAACCACACAGGTTCTACAATAGCAATCCTCCATCATACATATATAATTCTAATGTATGAAATGAAATGTAATTTCACACAGAATACCCCGGGTTTTGTCCACAATCGCACACAGCAGTGGAATTTTCCTCTTTCGCACAAGTAGAGGTATGACATATAGCCTGAGCACACAACTCTGAGCGAAACTCGTAAATATGGACCATAGCACACAACAGTCCAGGATAACACACAGTAATCCTTTATCCACACAAGAATCATATTTCTTGCCACACAGGCTTGTGTCACACAGATATGTAAATGTATGAATGTAATCAATATGAATATCATTCATATTCGCACACAACATTTGAATGACATTCGTTTCGGACACAGCACAATATATAACATAGCACACAATAAAGAGCACACAGCACAACATTCATCTCAGCTCACACAGAGCAAATCAGACAATACCACATAGGTATACAATCCATTTTGATCAAACATAATTCAACATAGATCAAACCATTTCCATTATCATAACTCTAAAGTAAACATCTCATATTCACTATTATACCTCTACCAATTCAACATACCAATATAGGCCAACAACTCTTCCTATGCATAATTATAGTAATTCCAAATAAATTACGAATTAATTTAGTACGCGTAAGAACACTTACCTCAAAAACAAGCAAAATCAATAATCAAATACTGGCTCAACAATCACCCAGCTGTCGTGCAGATCCTCCTGTAAAAAATTACCCATATATGATACATTACTAACCAATTCAAGTATTGATTCTAACTTTAGAATCATTAAAACATTAATTGGAAACGATAAATCAACTATATGTGAACATTTCCAACAATTCCATTCTAAATCCAATCTTCCTCAATACCATTTTACACTTAATCATATCAATTTCCCGCAACATTTCTAATCAATACATAAGAATTCCAGTTCAATATCAACCATTTGTAAACTTAAAGTAAACCGTCATTTCCCACACTTTTCAATCAATTCTTCTTCTTAATTTCTTCTCTAGCATATATATAACATCAATATAAGTCTCCTACTCCTTATTCCATCATTTCCCAGCAACAAAACCTCAACTACAATTCAGCAACTTCATTTCCTACATTAATATCAACCATAAATATACAATTCAAACTAACTTTCATCTTACCATAACTTTGTCTTACTCAAGAATCAGTTCTATGCACTTTATTAGCTTCCCTGGGGTTTTTACTGAAGTTCAGATGTATGTTTTCTTAGATGTCAGAAGAATCGAACGATTCTTATATTTTTATGGAAAACAGCATGCCATGCGTGGTGGAATGGGACTACGCGTGGTCGGCACGACTTCGCGTACTTCCTTGTCCACTGCGCGTACTCTTTAATTTCAGATTTCTTCAATTTTCTTCGATCGTTTCGTGTGAACCTTCGATAAACCTTTCATATATTAATGTTTAAACACGTATTTATCATCATTTAATGACAAAAAATATCTAGAATGTTACAGTTATTGATTATCATATGATATCTGCTACATCATTCAGGTGCCTGACAATGTTGAATGTGTGGAGTATGTTGAAAGGACTGTGTTTGTATGTTGAGACGCTAGTGTATTAATTAAATTATTATTGTTTGTATGAATAGAAAGCAAATAGAACGGACAAAATGTAGTTGGTGATGACTCGTCATGTGTAATGTGGTTAGTGAGTGAAGTATGCTTTCTTATTGAATATTAGTAATGGGACTAAATGAATGTCTATTCTTAGTTGGGAATGTGGAATGAATTGTGCTTATGTATATATGATTGTAGCTTGTAAAATGTGGTTCGATTAAGTAAGATAAGGTTTGAATGTGAATGTTGGTGTTATGTTTAAATGAGTTACATGTGTTTATGAACAGGATTTTAGGGTGTACGTAATATGCTAAAGATTAATGTGCGATAGTAATCTGCACTGTGTACATTATGTTTAAGTGTGGTAAATGATTTGAGATTGGGAACGTGAATTATGATTGTGTATGAATTGATGATTTTATGTAGATGTGGTATGGTCTAATTGATAGAATGTCGTGAATTCTGAGGATAAACATGGAGGTAAGGAAGTTTCATAGTGTGATTGAATGTGTAGGTTATGTATTGGAAGATGTAGATGTGGTATGGTCTCTACAGTTGGATAACGTATGTTAGGGTTTCCATTAACGTACATTTCCATACTACATGCAGTCATCAACCACCCAGCACCGATTTCTGGAGTTCCTGGAAAGATAATGGAATTTATTAATGTACGTTAATTACCTGTCAAGCATACGTTATCATGGAAATAACATACTTTATCCTGAGGGGTAACATATGTTATTCAAATGTTGAGTTCTTCCTGAATGGGCAACAAGAATAATGTACGTTAGGCTATTAGTTTAACACACGTTATTCTTACCCAGAAGGATGTGTTAATCTATAAACCTTGCTCTAACACATACTAGAATTAGCACATGATCAGAGCCAAGTTAGGGACCTAAAATTAATAATTTGAGAACTAAATACCCTGATAGAAACCTCTGATCAAACAACCTAAATAACGTATCGTAATATTTAAGAAGAACGAGTAGGATACCTTGGGAGTAGAAGATGTGAACCTAACTAACTAAAGACAAATATAGATGAATTTACGATGCGAGTTTACCCAACAGTGGTAGATTGAAATCTAAGCAAAGGGAGACGAAAACACTAATGAAATTAGGATTCATAGATTAGGATACATAAGATTTAATGCGGCCACCCTATGTAATGAAGGAAATAAGATAAATATCCTGAACAACAGTATACTTGAATTGTTGTGCATAGAGAATTAATGTGCACTATATATATATATATGTGTGTGTATATATATATATATATATATATATATATATATATACACAGTATACTAGGCAGATAGAGAAGGGATGCTGAGTTTAATGAATGAGTGTATTAGACTTTATATGGACAGGTAAGTGACGTAGAAGTTTTCCACTTATTGAGTTTTTACACTCAGCTATTGTGTTGTGGTTGCTGTGTTTTAGCAGGGTTGTAGGGGATTCCACACTTGGGAGAGGGTGCGACGATTGGAAATTTTCATTTAAAATGCTTCCATAGCTTTCTTAAAACACCATTGTAGTTGTAAATGTTACCTTTCGCTATGGTTATGCAATTTTATATTCTTACATATTTACAAATTGAAGCTTTCTATATATCCCAACTGTTTATAATCGTGAAAATTCTTTTATTAATTTTAATACTTTATAATTTAATGATAAATAAATTTAGCATCACAAGATCACTCCGAGATGCGGTAGATTTAAGTATAGATCTTACTAAGACGCAGTTGACTCATGCTTAGATCACACCAAGACAGGGTCAACTCAAGCTAAGACTCTATCAAGAGGTAGAGTCATTCCAAAATGTAGTAGAATCATGTCAAGATGGGGTTGAGTCACGCCGAGAAAGGGTTGAGTCATGTGGACACACGGTCGAGTCACGATGAGATAGGGTCGATTTATGCTGACACATGAATAAAAAATGTTTCAGTCACGCTTGGATGTGGTGGAGTCATGCTGAGATGGGATGAGTCACGTCGAGACTTAATTGAATCACGTCGAGAAGCAATTGAGCCACACTCGAATAATACCAAAATACGGTCGAGTCATGCTGAAATATGGTCAAGTCACACTGAGACGCAGTCGAGTCTCCCTAACACAAAGTTGAGTCATATTAAGACTTGGTCAAGTCACGCTGAGACAGGCTTGAGGCACGCTCGGATCACATTGGGATGCGGTTAAGTCAAACTTAAATCACGACGAGATGTGATCTAGTCATGCTCAAATCACACCAAGACGAGGTAGAATCATGTTGAGATGAGATCAAGTCACGCTTATATGAGGTCGAGACATGCAAGAATCATACTGAGACAGGGTCGAGTTACGTTGAGAGAGGGTTGATTCGTACCAAGACGGGGTCGGGTTCCATCGAGACGCAATCAAGTAACGCTCGAATCATGTCGAGATGGATTCAAGTCAAGCTTGTCACATCGAGACGTGGTCAGATCAAGCGGAGATGGTTTGGGTCACGCTGAGAAGTGGTGAAGTTATGTCAAGATGGGGTTGAGACGCATCATGCTTGGATAGCATTGAGATACGATCAAGTCACTCTAAGATTGCACCTAAATGAGTCAATTTACGTGGAGAGGCGGTTCAGTAACACTTAGAAGGGGTCAAGTCACTCTAGGATCACGTCGAGGTGAGGTCGAGCCACGTTGAGATCCTGACGTGACATTCTCGAATCAGTCCGAGATACGATTGAGTCTAGCTTGGATCACGCAAAGAAGCGTTCAATTCAAGCTCATATTGTGTTGTGATGAAGATGTCCCTCGTGTTCTAATCTATCTTTGGAATAAACCACCAAAAATTGGGCCAAGTACGGCTGGAAGATCTTGTTCATCAGAGCCATAAAGGTTGCTGGTGCGTTAGTTAACCCAAATGACATCACTGTAATTTCGAAGTGGCCATACCGAGTCTTGAACGCAGTCTTAGGAATCGAGTACTCCTCCACTTGCAACTACGAGTAACCCGATCTTAGAAACTATTGTTGCTCCCCTCAACTGGTTTTTCAAATCATCAATCCTCAGCAGTGGGTACTTGTTCTTCACAGTTAGTTTATTGAGCTGCCGATAGTCTATGCACAGCCGCATACTCCCATCCTTCTTCTTGACAAACAATACCAAAGTGCCCCAAGGCAACACACTCGGCCGGATAAATCCCTTCTCGAGGAGTTCTTCCAACTGCCTTTTTAGTTCTTGCAACTCTACTGCTTCCATTCTATACAGGGCTATTGATATGGGTGCTTCCTGGGACCGTCTCAATCTCAAAGTCGACCTTCCCCATTGGGGGCAAACCCGATAGCTCATTCGAAAACACCTCAGGATTGTCTTTCACTGTCTCCACATCTCTGACCTCTAGCTTTGTCTTACTAACGTCAATCACACAACCTCAGTAGGCTTCGCACCCATCTCTTATCAATTCTGCAGCCAATGTTGCTGATACTAAACAGGAAGGAATGACCCTCCGTTCCCCCACTAATGGTGCTCTTCGCTCACGATCCACTTCCACCATAACTTCCTTTACATAGCAATCTACCACAGCCTTATTTTTGGACAATAGTCCATCTCTAATATCACTCTAAAATCTACCATCCTCAAATCTTTCAAATCAGTCATCTAATTCAATTCACCAATTTTCAATTCATAATTCCGCAATACATCTCTCCACCATAACTACACCCCAGCTGGTATTGACACAACTACCACATATCCCAAGGATTCCATACTACCCCTAATATGTCCTACCAATGTCTGACTCATAAAAGAACAGGTCGAGCCAGGGTCAATTAACACTAAGGTAGCTTGTTCAAATATTGAAATCAAACCAGCAATGATGTTGGGATTGGCTGCCACATCATCTCGTGTCTTAGCATAGACATATGACTGAGGTGGAGCCGTATAATGAGAATCTCCTCTGCTGCTTAAGGTGGTGCTAGTAGTCCTCCCACCTCTACTTCTGCCTCTGTCGGTAGTAGTAGCGGTGCGGTTGTCTCTAACACTACTCTGACTGGAGACAATCCGCCCCTCATCCCATGCTTTCTGGTAACATCTCTGAGCATGGTGGCCCAGTTGCTAGCAATAGTAATAGAGATATCTAGGGTTAACTCTAGTATGAGCAGTGGTATCTAATGTGCCAAGGTTAGAGGCCTGGAGGAATGGCCTTCCCTACTGCTGGATCGTACTCTCGCTTGGCTGCTCCCTCTGCTCAGACTCTTGGGTGGCCTGAAATCGGACTTCTTAAGGCCTCTGATGGAACTAGATCCACGTGAGACCTTCTGCTTCTTTCCATCACGGCGGCCCACTCGGCCAACAACTCCTCGGCTCTCAAAATAGTCTCCAAGAGCATCTGATAAGATGGCTGCTTCATGGCAATGCGGGTGCGAATATTGAACCGCAACCCTCTCTCAAAACGATCCCTCTTCTGGTGATCTGTCGCCACCTCCTTAGGAGCATATCTGGATAATCTGGTGAACTAAGCTTCATACTCAATGACCGTAAGCTCCTTCTTCTTTAGCTCCAAAAAATTTAACTACTTCCGATTGCGATAGAGAGGAGGAGTGTATTTGTTGGTGAACTCCCTCTGCAAATCACCCTAAGTCAATGTGGGCGGGTCATTCTAACTCCCAGGGACCGCTTCCCACCAGTCCCATGCTCCCTTTTCCAATAACGAGGTATTGTACCTCAATTTCTACTTCGGTGTGCATCTCATCCTATTATGAATCCTCTCAGTTTGGTGGAGCAAGTTGTTTTCCTTAGTAGGTTCAGTGGTACCCTCGAATGCCTTTACGCATCTCACCAAAGTATCTATATTAAGGCCCTCGCCTTGTTGGAGTCCCTGTCTACCAAACAAATGCTGCATGTAATCCCAGAACTGTTCATGGGCGAGGTCAAAAGGTGGCACAGCACCCTATGTAGCACTGCTCTGTATCCGGGGCTAATCCATGCCTTTATAAGGACTCCTAAGACTCGACGGTCTCATGCGATACATTGTCGATCGACTCCATCCTAAAGAAATCAAAGTTCCAAAACCTTTAGTTTCTAACTGAATAAATGCAAATGAAACAATTTTTTGGCACAGTTCGCAAGGAATCTAATCGATGCTCTGATACCAATAAATGTGAACACAAAAATTTCAGAACTCATTTTAGAATAAAATTAGGATTTTAGCGACCCTTTTTCTTTTCTTAAAAATAGTTTGACATTCCATCCAAAGGAAATTAATGGGAATCATGCATTCATTTCAAACCTCGACCAGTGACAAAGCATATACAAAATAACAAGTTTTGTGAAAGTTATGGCTATGGTTTAAAACAATGCATGTATCAATTATCTATACCAACAATGTTTGTATAAATTTTCAAAATGCAAAAGAGTGGAACTATATGCTAGGAGCCTTGATGCCAATCCAAGTATTGCAACGCTAGAAACCCCAAAAGCATAGTCCCAAACACACTACTGTCGCTCTGTACAAATCACCACAAAATGCAATGCATCATGAGTAACTAAATACCCAATAAGTACACCTACATCACTTACTAAGGTAGCTAATTTATATGCACTCGTTGGTAAAGTTTGTTAGGTGTTCTAGTTCATTATGAATGAGGAAATCATCCTTTATCATCTAGTTCAATAAGATTTAGTGCATTATCGGAAATAGGAAGTCATCTAGCACATCTAAATCCATCCTCGAATGGTATGTTATTAGAGTACTATGCCTTAAGTCATCATTGTGTTAGACTATCATATATTAGCTCGATTAGCTAACTCTTTTACTTATTACGAATTTACTTTTTTACACTGTTTAGTGGACAGGAACGATCTTAGGAACAACCTAGGTTTCCCTTTTCCCAAACCGTTCTACCATTTTGTCCAACTCAGTAGTTTCGAACTTCTTGGGGAACATTTTGCATTGCCTGTTTCATAACCCATTCTACCATTCCGTTCAGACCAATAATGTCGAACGACTTAGGGAACAGTTTGCCCCAAAATGTTCTCCAACCCGTTCTGACTCTCTAGAATGCTTCAAGAGGTGAAACGGCTTGGGGAACAACTTGCATACTGGAATAAAAACAACAACAGATCAACCTAATACATATGAACCACTCAACATTCAAGTTCATACCACAATGACCTCCAACCAACCATTCCATTCACTTCTCATTTCACAAACTTATACACATCGAACTTCCTTCATTTCATACAACATTTTTTCATGCATTATCTAACATCATTAGCACGTACTCATACATTCACTCATGTGACCGTATAGCACACAACATACACATAAGTACATTCTCCACCATATCAATCATACACATTTTTATTACAACCAATCACACTATCTCATATGTATGCCCATGAATGCTTGATGCACAATACACAATGCAATCCATAAAGAAATGCCCTGGGGTTCATTCTTTAACTTTTAATTGAAGGATGTCTCCTTCATGAGCACCTGCTCCTTACTAACTGACGGTGAGCACCCACTCCATTTTCTTTGTCAGATTTCTCTAGTTATCCCCTAATGAGCACACTCTCCCAATTCAATTATCTTATCATGACTTGACACTCAAGCTCATACAATCCAATCCTCTCATGAATGCATCACCTACTACATTCATCATTTCCATACCAAAACATACCATATGCATTGTTTTCACCAATATTATGATCAACTACATGAAAACACCAATGAAATTGCATATAATATTTAAACAACCATCTTACATCAACATATAACACAATAGACACACACTTTATGCTTATACTTTCGAATCACATTTTCACATTTTTACCATGATTATTAGTCAAATATACTTAACAATACATATACAAATACCTACCAAGGTAAGTAACATTCAATGCACGTACCTCGAACTCCCGAAATTGGCTAAGAGCTCAATCCCTGATCTAGATCCCGTGCGACGTTACCTACATTATTTTGAGCCACAAATCAGATCATTAATACACAATCCACATCCAAAACTCTCAATGAACAAGAACCTCTACACTATCCTTGACTCACTTCCCTAATCCTCTCTTCAATTGCACCTAAGAACACATTAATGCTCACACATTTGAATCCCTCATACAAAACCCATTTAACCCATCCTAATTCACTCCACAAGCCATAAATCTCAGAAATTGGGATCTTACTTTGTTTACAAATGGCCTTAACTTGAGATTCCACTCAAAGTGTTCTTCTTGCTTGAATCTCAGGAACTAAGAGTGAGAGAAGAAAATTTTAAGTTTGGGGAGGCTTGGAAAAATCTCTTGAGGGCTAAAAAGGGGTAGGGTGATGGCTGGGAGACTAGTGTTGGTAAATGTCACATCTCCCTAAAATCTTTCAAGATACGAATCTTATTTTAAAATCGCACCGTCCGGAACAGTTTGCAGAACGATCTACACTAACCATTCTCTTAATCGTTCTGATACTATTTAACTCAAATTTCAAAATGCTTTTCTGTGTTGAGAATAGTTTTGGGAACGGTTTTCACTGGCCGTTCTCCCTGTATTGGTTGTCTAATTTTTGCATAATTCTCAGTTATAGTTTTTGGGGCATTACATTCTCGAGCATAAATCAGCTTAACTCAACAATAGAATTGCAAAAGATTACTAACACGCAAGAGTTTGGGAGAATATAAGTTTTCTTAAGCACACTTTGGAACTCATACACGAAAATGTAAGGTGTGTAAAAAAGAACCCACCAAGGGGAATATATACAAGTTTTACCTCCTCAATGAACATTGGAGATCAATTAAATCCTACAGTGTAGTTTAGCTCTCTTGAAATATTTGCATTATACACATACTCCATAATGTTCCTGCACATTCTTGAATTTTTCTAGAATTCTCCAATTATACAAGCTTTCACCATATTCTTGAGTATTCCAAAACCTTTCTCGAGATTCCAACATATTCTAGAAGAATTCTAGAGTTTTTTGGAGAGTTTGTAACACACGGTCAGTCACTCTAAGACGTGGTTGGGTCACACTCTCAGATCAAGTCGAGGAGCAGTCAAGTTACGCTTGGATCACACTAAAATGTAGTCGTGTCGTACTTGGATCATGCCGAGATAGGGTAGAGTCACGTTGAGATGCAATTGAGTCACATGCAGATCACGTCAATACGAGGTCGAGTCACGCTGAGATAGGGTCAACTAAAGCCAGGATGAGGTGGAGACATGTGAGACGCAATTGAGTCACGTCGAGATATGGATACGAGGCATTCGAGTCACCCTCGCATCACACCAAGATATGGTCGAGTCACAGTCAGATCACGTCAAGAGGTGGTCGAGTTATGCTTGGATCACGTCTAGACACGATAGTGTCACGCCTAGACAGGTCGAGTCACGACGAGACAGAGTTGAGTCACGATTTGATGCGGTAAAGTCATGCAATGATGCGGTAGATTCACACAGAGACGTAGTCAAATCACGTCGAGACGGGATAGAGTTACCACGAGACATAGTCAAGACAAGGTCCAGTCACATCGAGACGTGCTTGAGTGATGTTTAGATGGGGTTGAGTCATACTGAGAAGGGGTCTTGAGATGTAGTTGAATCACCCTCTAGTCATGCTAAGACGCAGTTGAGTCACGCCTACATGAGGTTAAGTTATGCATGGATGTAGTCGAGTCACGTGGAGACAAAGGTGTAGTCATGTTGAGACACAATTAAGACATACTGAGACATAGTCAAGGTGAGGTTTAGTCACAACGAGAAGGGGTCGTGGGACGTCGAGATAGGACCGAGTCACACTGAGACGGGTCGAGTCTCGTCGAGATGCGATTGAGTCACCCACAAATCACGTTGAGACGTGGTTGAGTCACGCTAACATGAGGATAAGTCATGCAGACATGTGGTTGAGTCACGCTAAGACAGGGTCTAGCCACACCGAGACACGATCGAGTCATACAGAGAAGCGATAGAGTCACGCCAAGATAGTGTTGAATCACGACGAGATTGGGTCGAGTCACGTCGAGAGCCAATTGAGTTATGCCAAGTTGTGGATTTATGCTTAGATCATGCTAAGATGTGGTCAAGACACGCTTAGATCATGTTAAAAAGCGATCGAGCCATGCTCGTGTCATGTCGAGACGGGGTCTAGTCACATTCGAGTATTGTCGTGACAATTGTGAGTCACGCTGAGACACGACGGAGTCACGATCAGATCATGTTGAGACCCGATTGAATGACTCCAAGACGGGATAGAGTCACGCCTAGAGAGGTCGAGTCTTGTTGAGACAGGAGTGAGTCACACCGAGACATGGTTGAGTCATGCTCGGATCTCAACGAGATACGATCAAGTCACGCTAGGATCACACCAAAAAAGTGGTCGAGTCACACTGAAATTACGGGGAGAAGAAGTTGAGTCAGACCGAGACGGCGTCGAGTCATGCCGAGACAGGGTCGAGTCATGTCGAGATAGGGTGAAGCCATGCCGAGATAGGGTCGAGCCATGCCGAGACGTGGTGGAGTCATGTTTGGATCATGCCAAGAAGCGGTCGAGTCACATTCAAATCATGTCAAGATGCGGTCGAGTCATGTTGAGATGGGGTTGAGTCATGCTGAAATGGGGTCCACTCACACTTATAACATGCAAAGACACAGTCGAGTCATGCTGAGACGTAATCAAATGGTCGGATCACCCCGAGAGGGTTTGAGTCACACCGAGTGGGGTTGAGTCACACCTTGATGTGGTTGAATCACAAAGGGATCATGTCGGGATGCAGTCGATTCATGGTCAGATCATGCCGACACGCGGTTGAGTCAAAGTCCAATCTAGACGAGGCACAATCAAGCCATGCTCGAATCATGCTGAGAAGTGGATCAGTCAAGCTGAGAGCGCACCGAGACACGGTCAAACCAAGCTCCAACCACACCAATAAAGGCTCGACTCAAGGTCAAATCATACCAAGATGCGATCAAGTCCTGCTCGGATCACATCGAGACGCGATTGAATCATGCCAAAACAGGGTTGAGTCATGCCGAGATGGATCAAGTCATGTCAAGACAAGGTTGAGTTATGCAGAGACGTGGTCGAGTCATATCAAGACGCACTGAACATGTCCTCGAAACATGTCGAGACGCAGTCCAGTCACGTGGAGTCGAAGTCGAGTCACGCAGAATCTTGCTCGAGGTACTCTGAGACGGCGTCGGGTCGCATTGAGAAAAGGTCATTACGTGGTCGAGTCACACTGAGATGCAGTCTAGTCTCTCTCGCTTCACATCGAGACGTTGTCGAGTCACGCTCAGATCATGCCAAAAAGCATCCGGGTAACTCTCAGATCATGCAAAGATGTGGTCAAGGCGTACACTGGTCATGCCGATAAGTGGTCGAGTCACTCTTGGATCTGACTGAGATGCGATCGAGTTCCACTCAGATCAAGCTAAGACATGGTCGTGTTCCACTCGAATCACACCGAGATGCGACCATTTTAAGGTCAGATTATGTTGAGACGGTTTGCAGTCACGCTAGGACAGGGTAGAGTCAAGCTAATATGCTATCGAATCACTCTGAAACTGGGTGGAGTCACACTGACAAGTGGTCAAGTCGCACAAAGGGACGGTGAAGTTACGTCAAGACGAGGTCGAGTAAAGCTTAGTTCATTTTGAGATGAAGTGGAGTCACGCTGAGACGGGTTTGAGTCAGCTTAAGATAAAGTCAAGTCACACCAAGATGCAATAGAGTCATGCTCAGATCATGTCGAGACGGGGTTGAGTCATGCCAAGACATGGTCCAGTAATACCGAGACAGAATTGAGTCACTTGAAAACTGGCCTAGTCACACTCAGATTATGCCTATAGTACGTCGAGTCACATCTATACGGTGTCAAGTCAGGCAAACACGTGATTGAGTCACACAGAGATGGGTCGTGTCACATGGATACTCAGTCGTGTAACAACCAGACGGGGTCACATCACGTCGAGTGCGCTTTAATCACGCCGAGACGTGGTCGAATCATACAGAGATGGGTCGAGTCACATGGATATACAATCGGTTAATGTTGAGATGGGTCGAGTCACGTCAAGCCGTAGTCATAATGCGGCCGCGTCATGTCGACATGAGGTTGATTCAAGTCGAGACGTGGATAAGCTAAACTGAGTTATGGTCGAGTCATGCCGAGATACAAACAATTCATGCCCAAATCCCATCAGAACACAATAGAGGACACTCAGCTCTTGTTAAAAGTGATTGAGTCAGGCTCAAGTTATGCCGAAACGCGATCGAGTCGTGCTCATATCACACCTACATGCTGTCAAACTATGCTTGGATCGCACCGAGATGCAGCTGAGTCACGCTGAGACACAGTCGAATTGTGTTGAGACCCGGTCGAGTCCTACTAGTATCATGCCGAGGCATGGACGAGTGCTGATAGGGTCATGCCAAGACATAGTCGAGTCAAACATAGATCATGTTGTGACAAGGTTAAGTCACACAGAGACAGGTTCTAGTCACACTAAGATGGGATCGAGTCACATAGAGATGGTATCAACTCACACTCAAACGAGATTGAGTCATGCCGAAATCGGGTCGAGTCACATAGAGATGGTATCAACTCACACTGATACATAGGTCATGGTATCACCTCATGCAAAAAGGTGGTTGAGTCATGCTCAAATCACGCTAAGAATGGTCAAATGATGTTCGGATCACGCTGAGACGTGGTTGAGTCAAAATTAGATGACATCGAGACGGGCCAAATCAGGACGAGATTGGTCTAGTCATGCCGAGACATGGTCGAGTCATGTCAGGAATTGATTGGGGGACTTATAGACGCAATTAAGTCATGAAGAGACGAGTCCAATCAAGCGAAGACGTGGTCAAGTAATGCTGAGACAAGATTGAGTCAGTTTGAGACATTCTCAAGATGGAGTTGAGTCACGTCGATACATGGTCGAGTCGCGACGAGATGCGATTTAGTCACGCTCAGATCACGCCAAGACTTCGTTGAGTCATGCTTAAATCTCGTCGAGAATCGGTCAACTCCTATTTGGATCACACCAAAACGAGGTAGTGTCATGCCAAGACAGAGTCGAGTCACACAGAGACGCGGTTGAGCCATACCGAGATGAGGTTGAGTCACATAGAGACGAGGTTGAGATGTAGTCTTGTCGCACTAGGACGAGGTCAAATCACACAGAGCTGAAGTTGAGTCGTCTTCAAACAGGTCGAGTCACGTCGGGACGTTGTCGAGTCATGTTGAGATAAGATTGAGTTATACTTGGATAACATAAAGACAGGTGAAGTCGCGTAGAGACGAGGTTGAATCACACCAAGACACTATCAACCCATGCAGAGATAGGGTGGATTCATGCTCAAATATGTCGAGACACGGTTGTGTGACACTCGGATCCCCTCGAGATGCGGTCGACAAAAGCTCAGATCATGCCGAGACGTAGTCGAGTCAAGTTGAGACAGGGTCGAGTCACGTCGAATGACACTCAGATCACACAGAGACATGTCAAGTCATACCGAGGCACGGTCCAGTCACGTTGAGACGGGGTCGAGTCACATCAAGATGTGGTCGAGTTCTACTGAGATGTGGTCGAGTCACAAGTAGATCACGTCGATACACAATTGATTCATGTTTATGTCATGCTGAGATGCAGTTAAGTCACACTCACATCACATTGAAACATTGTCTACTCAAACTCGGATCACACAGAGATGTAGTCAAGTCATGCTGAGACAGGGTAGTGTTACAGCAAGATGGGGTCGTGTGACGTCGAGACATGGTCGATTCACCATGAGACAGAGTTGAGTGACGCAGAGGTGTGTTCTAGTCATGCCAAGAAACATTTGAGTCATACTCGAATCACGCCTAGGTATGGTCGAGTCACATCGACACAGTGTCCAGTAACCCTGAGAAAGCATCGAATCATGCTGTGAGGCAGTCTAATCATGCCGAGACGAGGTCGAGTCACGTCAAAACACGGTTGAGTCAGTAGAGATGCAGTCCAATCATGTCAAGACGTTATTGAGTCACGCCGTAACAGGTCAAGTTAGCCGAGGCAAGGTATAGTCACACTCGAATCATCAAGACGTGGTGGAGTCATTCAAGGATCATGTCAAGACGTGGAGAAGTCCTAACAAGACATGGTCAAGTCACACCAAGACGAGGTCGAGTCATGATGAGACATAGTTAAGTCACATCGAGACGAGGTCCAATCACACCGAGACAGGACAAGTCAGACCGAAATAAGGTTGAGTCATGTTGGGACAAGATTGAGTAGTGCCACACTAGGACGGGGTCGAGTCACTCCAGAATGGTATTGAGTCTTGCCGAGATGCTATTATGTCACGCTCGAATCATGCTAAGCTGTGTTCCAGACATGCTCGAATCACATTAAGATATGGTCAAGTCAAGTTCTGATCACATAGAGAATGTAACCGATTCACCCTCAAATAACCCCGGGTCGAGTCACATCGAGACGTGGTCCAGTCATGCTGCGATGTTGTCCAATAACACCAAGATACGATCGAGTTAC